>WNNJ02002603.1:0-19542 GCA_012934845.2 Pomphorhynchus laevis
TTCTTATCTACAAACTAAGCTATCTAATTTACTTTCCCTACTACCCATAGCCCCCTTGTACCCACTCTTATCTTTAAATACTTCCCTCCCAGAACTATTCCACCTTCTTCCCGTTTCGTCTGATGAAGTTTCTTCAGTTCTGCTGTCATTACCTAATAAAACCTCTCCTTCTGACCCAATTCCCACTCACTTACTTAAAAATATCTGCACTTTTATCTTACCCTTCCTAACCACATTGTTCAACTCGTCCATCCGTAGCTGTACATTTCCTTCCATCTGGAAATGCGCCACTGTTCGTCCTATCATCAAAAAGCAATCTCTCGACTCTTCGATACCATGTTCGTACCGTCCAATCTCACTTCTCCCAACCCTCTCTAAACTCCTTGAGCGTCTCGTTCTTAAGCAAGTTAATACATATCTCTATTCCTCTAACTTATTTCCTCCCTTCCAAGCCGCTTTTCGCTCTAATTACTCTACCGAAATTGCATGTCTTAAAGTTTATAACGACTTACTCATATCGCGCGATCATAAATTATGTAGTGTCATAGTTTCTCTTGATCTATCGTCTGCTTTTGACATCGTCGATCACTCGATTCTTCTCCATCGCCTTCGTCATGATTATGGCTTCTCTTTACCCACTGTATCATGGTTTTCTTCATATCTATCAAACCGTACATTTCGCGTATATTCTAACTCTTCTCTCTCCCATCCTTCGTCCATTCCGTCCGGTGTTCCGCAAGGCTCCGTATTAGGCCCTATACTTTTCTCTCTTCTTCTTGGTGATTTGTCTTCGATTTCTCATAAATTTAACTTCCATGTTATGCAATATGCTGATGACATTCTCATCTATGCTCATGCACCTGTTTATCGTATTCGCGATCTTAGTGTTTCTGCTTCCGACTGTCTTGTCTCAATTTCCAATCATCTTTCTTCCCTTCGCCTTTCTCTGAATCCTGATAAATCCAAAATTATGTGGATCCTACCTCGACGCCTCGGCTTCGAACCTCCCTCCGTATCATTAAATTCTACAATTCTTCCTATCGTTGATAATCTCGTTTTCCTAGGCTTCCATTTGACAACCGACTTTCACTTAAACCTTTCGTTAGAGATAAAGTACGCTCATCTACCTTGATACTCCGCAACCTCCGTCAAGTTCGTAGATTGATCGATTTCCCTTCTTGTATGACTCTCATATCATCTCTCCTTTTTTCTAGACTCGATTATTGTCTTAGTCTATTTTCCAACTCACCTAAATCCACTCTTCTTCCCCTACAACGCATCGTCAACGCAGCTGTCCGAATTCTCCTCCGTCTTCGTCGTTTTGATCACACATCCTACCATCTTGCTTCTCTCGATTTGCCTACAATTTATTGTCGTGTTCAAATTCGTCTTCTTATCGTTGCTTTCCGCCTTGTAACTTTTCATACCCCTTCATTTCTCAACCTTCCTTTTCTTGATAATTCCCGTCCTGTTTACTGTTCCTTGCGTTCCTGTAATTCCCTTCTTTTACATGTCCCAAACTACTCTACCTCCTTTGGACTCCGCTCCTTCCTGGTGGCTGCTCCTCTATCGTGGAATCATCTGCCCATTCATATACGCCAATCAACTTCCCTGCAGTGCTTCAAACGACAAATCCGATCCCATCTGAACAATTTAACTGCTTGACTTTCTCATTTTGTTTGTGGACTTGTAAGCGTACAGCTTGTACGCATTTGCCACATTAAATAAATTTGTATTATTATAAAAAAAAATCTCAAATGACAGAGTTTAAAATTAAAGGCTAATAATAATTATTACAAGCAAACATTGGCTATCTCTTCTGCTGATCGAAAATGATTGGTACTGTTCGGTAAGTAAATATACATTTCCATTGCACAGAGTGTATTAAGCCGGAATAAGCAGTCTGTTGATCAATTTTACTAATTTCAACTAATCTTTCAAGTGTGGATGCCCAGAATGTTACCCTGTTTTTTATAATATCCAAAACATCAACTTCTGCTCCAATGAGAGTTCCGAGTACTTCGATAGCACGCTCACTTATTTTACAGCCAGTGAAGTTGCTAGTGTCGAATTCATGTTCTTTGTGTATTAGCAGCTGTGTCTTTAGTGGATTAACGTAATATCCAAATTTTGGGCCTATTGTTTTTAGTATTTCTCAGACTTTAGATAAATCATCGCTAGGACCGACAAAGTTTGCATCGTCTGCGTACCATCGTTGAATCACTGATGGTAGACGTTTTTGAATATGTAGGATAAGTGGTAAAGTCGAAACGGCAAATGCAGCCATGGCCAGAGGGTCACCTTGAGTGAAACCCTCTTTTGAAAATATCGGATCACTACCAGTAAACATTGTTGATGACTTTACGTATAAGCTCACTAATATTGTTTCTAGAGACGGACAAATGAATTTTATGTTTTTAATGTTAGACGTCGATTTACGGAATTAAAAGCGTTTGTTGCATCCACGGCAAGTAAGCCAAAGTCACCTCTAGAGTAAAAGGAATCTGATAAGAAATGAACAGCGAATTATATTCCGCTTCTCTGTGATGCGCACAATTGCACAGTTCCCTCACATCCTGAATATGGTTACTAATTTTTCTTAAAACGACTTTGCTAATTATCCGTCGTTCCACTTGTCCCACGCCAATTGGTCGTATACCTGCAGTCTTTTTTAAAGCTATAAGTCTACTCGCTACAGTGTAGACTTACGAAGTGTACGAGGTGCCCCTTCCAATATTGTAAATTTTTATATTTAACAATATTAAAGCGCAAATGAATGCGCTTTAAAAGGCACGAAAATTTAACTGTTTCTATAAACACACTGTCTCGTACCTATTAAATATTTCGATTAATATAGATAAATTTAATTTTTAATATTTATTAATCTAAACAAATTCAAATCGATAATTATTACGATATAAATAGAATGCATTATCCTAATCTGATTTTGGGTTTACTTATCATTGCTCAAGATACTAGTATAAACCTAAATTTATAAAGCTGCTGTCACTTTTTCTTCATATTTTTATTAAAAAACAGAACACATTTAGATTGGTCAGTACATTTGATCTTTAATAAAACGGATAACTGTGCCTTGATCGCATATTAGTCCATGTTCGCTTAATAATGACTTGAATATGCCTTCGGTTGATTGGAATTCGTATACGGCTTTTCCTACTTGTGACCATGCTTCCTATGACCTTCTGGAGTGTATCATCTATTGTGGTTTAACTCAGCATGTTCAAAATTACACTCGTTTTGCTAGTGACAGTAGATCTCTATTAGATGTATGTTTATCTTCGAACAGTGAGATTATTAACGCTATCCGTTATGATGCCCCGATCGGTATGTCTGATCATTGCGTATTGATCATTAGGTTAAGGTTTCAAGAAGATACTCGAGGTCCGCGTGAAAATCAAGTGGTTAATGCTTTCAAAACCAACACAGGTGCAATTAAGTCAATACTTTCAACAGCTACCTGGCCAGATCCCGCTGTTGTTGGAGTACGCGGCGCGTGGAATTACTTTCAGAGAACCTTAGAGTCGCTGCTTATTTTATTCTCTCCACTTAGAAGCAGGACACGTCGAAAAGATTCTCCCTGGTTCGATTCTGAGTTACGTTCAGCATTGAGGACTCGTAATTTGATCTTCAATCGCTACAAAGTTGGAAGGTGTAGTTATGATGTTTTTAAACAGGCAAGAAATTTATTCAATTCATTGAAGAGAAAGAAGCGGTGTGCATTTGAGAATGCATTAGCTAACAAGTGTAAATACGATTTAAAGGTCCTTTTTCAGTACCTATCAAGCAGGGGAGCTGTTGATTCTTCGATTTGTCACTACTTCTATGACATTTCTGCGAATGAACTAGCTGAAGAGTTTGCGGCACACTATTGCACTTCAGTAGAGCCCGCAAATGAACATCAAACTTTTTGTATGGAATCTAGTGTGCTGAACACTTACTCTGACACGTGTCTTGAGTTGGACCTTGACAATTTGATAACGCCAGCTAAAGTCTATTCCGAATTACGCCGTCTAAAAGCAAATAATTCAAGAGGTTGTGACTTACTACCTTCTGTTTATCTGCGCAGATTAGCAGGCTCAATTTGCGTTCCTCTCTGTGCAATTTTTCGCCAGTCAATCTTGGAAAGATCTCTTCCTAATGTGTGGAAGCAGTCAATTGTTCTTCCCTACTTCAAGAAGGGAGATCGCTCTTCCGTCGAGAATTATAGGCCGGTGAGCATTACCTGCATTTGCTGTAGAGTGTTGGAGAGGTTTGTGCATCGCTACATGGTTGAGTTTTTTCGTGTAGGAAAAATTTTAGTCCCTAATCAGCACGGATTTCGGGAGGGTTATTCAACTGTTTCAAATTTGCTTGATGCTCATCTTGATTGGACAGCGAATAAGACACATTATATCGATACAGACATTATATTCTTCGACTTTTCTAAAGCTTTTGATAGAGTAGATCATGGTCTACTTCTTCAGAAACTTGTCAATACTGGACTCCCAAACATAATAGTTGATTGGATTAGAGAATTTCTTCGTGATCGTTGCTTTCGAGTACTTGTCGATTGGTCATTGTCTGTGTCTAGAGAATGTCATATTGGAGTACCTCAAGGTTCAGTTTTGGGTCCGCTTTTATTCAGCATTTATGTTAACGATTTGCCTGGGTGCATTCGCTCTCGATCATGTTTGTATGCAGATGACTTAAAAATATGGCGGCCCATTCATTCATGTGAGGATGTTGATAATTTGCAAACTGACATAGATAATTTGGAGTTGTGGGCGGCGTTAAACAAGCTTGTGATAAATGTTTCGAAATGCAAACACATGCGTATTATTGGTAATGCTCGCAAGCAACTAACATCAGCTTGTTACACATATAAGGACTGTATTGTGGAAAGTGTCGATAGTTACAAAGATTTAGGAGTATGGGTTACCTCTAATTTATCAACCAAAAAGCACACTGATCAAGCTTGTGCCAACTCCAATAAAATGATAGGTATGATTCGACGCGCGTTTGTTCGCGTTAATCCGACTGCTCTTCGGCCTCTGATTTTAGCACATGTATTGAGTAGACTTTTATATGCAGCTCCGGTTGTATACCCACGTACTGTGCATGAACATAAGAAATCAGAGAGGGTACTTCGCATGGCAACAAAGCTAGCACCAACGTTGGCGTCGCTGCCTTATGAAGACAGACTGAGATCATTAGGACTTGAGACCGTCACATGGACCCGTCGGTACATGGATATGTGCCTTGTTTGGCATTTATTCCAACGTCCTCATCACCCTCTTCGGAGTAGGGTTCAACTACGTTGTTCAAATGTTCTTCGCGGTCATTCTTTAACTATTCGAAGAAACAGAGTACAGAAATTGGGCGCGATGCAATTTGATAGAAGAATTGTTGAGCTGTGGAACAACCTTGATGCAGACACCGTTGGATGCAGTTCACTTAGTGCTTTTAAAAGAAGACTACGAATGGATCAAGCAATGTTTCGTGTTGCATTTCCTTATTTTAAAAACTAATTAATTTATTTACGAACTTATTGTGAGCCAGCTATTTGAGCTAATGCTCGTATGTTGTTGAATGTATAATAATAATAATTTTTTTTTTTATAATATAAATTATTCAATAATAAGACAGCTTAAAGGTTACCCTCTAATGGGTCCAAAGTGGCAATTCAAATTCTGAATTTTTAGTTCAAAGGGAGTTGATCGTACAAATCGACTTAGAGTGGTGCGTCCTTATCGTGAATTAGAGTTCCTGGTTCTTGATACCTGTTTCGCATAGCCATCGATGTGGATTTTATAATAAGGAGTGAAATCCTGGCTCTTTCTTGACGGATCAAATCGGGATATGAAAGGTTGTTGTTGCTCGCTTTAAGTGAAGATATGCGCTTAAGTATCGAGTCCGCTATCTTTCCAATACCACCAACAGTTGAGAAAATCAACGGGTGAAATGAAGCATTTTCTATTTTCGCAATCCGCTCTGTATATTTTGCCTGCTTCCGATTTTCATGGTACTTGAAGGGATCCTTCATTGTATCCAAGGAATAAGACGGCGCTAGGTTGTTGAAAACGCATACGTCCATAAAGGACCGCTCCGTCAGATTCCCGAAGAGGCCAGTACATCTTATATCTGATCTTGCCTCTCTGTCCCGTGATGTGGCTTGAGATTCAAAAATGACTGTGTCTGGAACCGGGAGCAATACTGGTTCTGTACATACGAGTCGACAGGTTTCCTTGAGTGATCTAGCAATCTCGTTAGCGACACTATTGTGACGAATGAAGTTGAAACAGCCAGTCTTGCATGAAAGTGCGTGTATTGTTGTTAGAGACACTCCACACGCACACTCACCCAAATAGCGATTCGGTTTCCACTCGTATCTTATTGAAATCGCGTCGTGGAATTCTGAGGAGGATATGAACAAACCCTCAACAAACCCTGATGTTAACCACGAGTAGGCACCTTTCATGCTGGCATTCCATAAAATTGTCTTTAAATCATTTTTAGAGTTACTAGTAATCTCCGTCACTATTCTGTTAAACTTTATTATAATAATAATTTTTTTTTTTTTTAAGAGAATAATTTTTTTATAAGAACTCCAAAATGTACAAACAAACACAAAATATAATTATTATTAAATATTATTATAATCTGAGAAATTTTATTTTCCTCACTTCCGCTTGTAAGCGATGGAGGTAGAAAATACAGTCAATTTATATACAAAAATGTCAGCTTATTATTGTACTTATCGAGCTAGTCGTCATCCATCACGAGGACGAAAAGTGTGCAGAAGTTGTGGGAACGTTACGAAATGACGATATCGAATCTACTTTGCGCAAACTCCATGTAGAAAGAACTGAACATGAAAACAGATGGAGAAGGTCACAACATGAAAGTCCACAGAAACGACAGTAACAGTCAGAATTTCTTGAATGACAAGGCAACCTGATCATACAAAATTTGTCATGGTAACCATGAGTAGATATTCTCCAAACAAGCGGTCGGTTTGCATTAAATGGCATTTTCCAATTATTCTGAAGAAATACCGGAGTGCAATAAATAGCAGGATCAAGTTTTGCAACAGAAATCTGCGTATTGCTGAGATGGATCGAGAGTGCCGGTGTTATAGGCAGATTAAACGAATTTGCAAAGGTATACGCACACGATGAGAGTTGAGATAACGCTGACACTAATGTCGAAGAGGTCATGGGTGAGAGCCCTGTGATACGTTTAATATACCTCCATTGAAGCGAATCAAATTTGCGGAAATTAGCAGTAGTAAGATCAAGCCAGATCGCCTGAATACCATATGTCAATATAGGAAGGATCATCACCTTAAAGAATTTTAGGGCACCGTCGAAGGACAAATTACCTATGTTTCTGAAGGAATACATTCTTTCAGTTGCCTTGACACACTTGTTGGAAATATGTTTCGAGAATGTCCATTTCGAATTTAAAACAATACCAAGGTAGGAATACTCACAACAAAATTCAAAATTGCTATTTCGATATTGCAATGAGTCATCACCGCGTAGACGGCCACCCTTCCTGAATTTTATAGCTCGGGACTTATCTAGATTTACCACTATAAAATTTTGTGTGCAGTAGGTATCTAGACGATTCAATGACATTGTTGCTGAATCAATATCATGAGAAAGTATGACTAAATCATCTGCATACATTATGCAGCTGGATCTACCGCTTTGACAAACAAAGAAGGGAAGGTCACTAACGAATAGCGTGAAAAGCAGCGGGCTTAAAGGATCCCCTTGTAACAACCCTCGATTTTGGATCAAGTGTTGTGACAATTGCAGTCCATCCGAAATACGAATTTCATTAGGCGACAATATGGCTGCAAGTAGTTTTAACATTGGACCGCGTATGTGAAACTCGAAATGAAGCTTGCTTAGTAAGAGAGACCGATTCACAGAGTCAAACGCCTTTGTAAAATCAATAAATAACGCATACATGCATGAATTTGCTGCGAAACGCTGTTTTACCCTTTCTCTTAAAGTAGAAATCGCCCCAACTGTAGATCTACCTGGTCGAAATCCATATTGTTCATTCGCTATACGTGAACCACATGATCGCATAATACGACGGTGAACTAGCGAAGTCAATAGTTTATAGGCATGATTTGTTAAGGCTATTCCTCGATAAGAGTTCGTAGATAAAGGATCTGTTTTGCCTTTATACATAACTTTTATGGTCGCTTCTTTCCAGGACTTAGGAATAGGACATCCAAACAGAATAGAATTGTAAAGCCCCAACCAGAATGGCTCTAATATATGTAGAGACTGTTTGATATGCTCTATGCATAACCCATCAGGGCCAGCCGCCTTTCTTATCGATATAGAAAATACACAAGCTCTTAACTCCTGAAGAGTAAATGGAGAATTTAAGATCTGATCAATGTCATGATTTATTTCCGTAAAGGAGAATTGTGAAAGTAATAAAGGATACGAAGAAGAAACATATTCATTCAAGGGATCGTACAAAACAGCCCTGAAATGATTTTCCCACTTATCAAGAGGAATCTTAGATGATAATGCAAGTTGTCTAACTTTCAACTTCCAAGGGTATATTTCAGCATCCTTTAAAATACGTTGTTCTTCGGTCTTCAAAATGCTTGTCTTTCAAACAATTAATAGAAGATCGATAGATCAACTTTAAGTCCATATATTCCTTACTTTCGCGTGCTCTGAATGTCGGAAGTTTATGCATAGCAATGAGTTTACTACGAAGTTGACGCAAATACAGAGGAATTTTGAATGGTGAGCACGTCGGTTTCTGAGTAGATGCAAAGCAACATTCTAAGAGTGTATCTCGAACTTCGAGGTACCTCGAACCATCAGTACCAAGCAAATTAGTTGTAAGCGATGATAATCTAGGGTTTCTTAGATCTAGTCTACGACTCCGCTGTGAGATCGACTGTACGAGTGATGACGTCATCACATCATCAAGAATGAGCTTGAAAATGACTGGCTTATGTTTTCTGCGTAAAGACCATTTGCTTTCTAGGCATAGGCGAGCTGATGTTACTTTGCAGTTTGTAAACAAAATATCTATACAACTTCTTCCCCGATCACTTTCGTAGGACCAACCCTCACTAGGGTAGCTAAGCTGAATGCCGTACGGAGTTAACGAATTGACAATGTGCTTTATTTTATCCGACAATGGACTACTTACATTGGCATTAAAGTCACCTGCTATAATTATAGGGTGATTTTCTGGTAGAAAGCCTATGATATCTACTAAATCAATGTTAATGTCAGAAACATCAATAGTTGGATTGAAATAACAACCCACGATTGAAATATGTGGGGTATGAACGATAACGCTAAAATCACTGGAGCTTGCATTCCAGGTCGAAATGATTGGCTTAACACCCACTACGATGCCTCCTATGGGACGACCTCGAATAGGGGCTTTTGCTAATTTTTCAAATACGTAAAAACCTTTTATGGATATCGGGTTACAGCAAAATGTCTCTGTTAATACTATGATGTCATATCCTCTTAAAAAGGAGTCAAATCCTTCAGATAAAAGCCTATCAAGACCTTCTGCATTAAAAACCAAAACCTTCACAATTGAGGCGGAATCAGAACTCTGGTTAAGAGCCCGTGAACTAGTCGGGTGTAGACCAACAATGTTGGTCTTCACCGCGACACCATGTTCAAGTCATATAGGAGTAGATGGACAGAGAGGTGACGATTCCATGGTTGAAGAAGGGTCTTCACCTCGCAGCTCAACGTGGGAGATTTCCGAACTAATCGGATTATGAGGAACAATATGAACTTGAACAATTCTGTTTTGTCGAATTCGAAACGATTTTTGTGGCTCATCGATCCTACGCTTAATAAGCTCGGCGCGAAGAGATTTTTCCGCATCTCGTTCTGCTACGGATAGATCCGGCTTGATAAAAACTTTAGAATAATCATCATGGTGCCGAAGGGAAGGAGCTTTCGATAAAATAAGGTTTGTGAACGATGGGTTAGAGATTACCAACAGCCATGGAGGATATCTATCGTGATTGGCTGGTAAGCGAACGAGCTTAAGAGGTGTGTTGTTGTCCGTACAACCAATTATGGATATCATTTTCTTAACACATTTTCGGTCATCATCTGAAACGGGTAGATTTTTTATAACCACTGTCGAAGAACGTCTATTCTCCCGTTCAATCGTGCGTAATATCTCTACATTTGAAGCTCCTCTCTTGATTGCGGATGAACTTGCTAAAACTGCGCGAGTGATTTCTGAACTAATATTCTTACTCGCTACTTTCGCCCAGGTGGGAGTGTGAGAATCTACATTATCATTGATCTTGTGTTTTTGAGAGACACTGCTAGATTGTGAACTAAACTGATGAATCTGAGACTTCAGCTCTAGTATCTCACTTCTTAAAGAATTAATCGCCATTTCGTGGGTTCTGAAACGTGCAGAGGTGCATGATCCACAATAGAAGTCACGCATAAAGAAGTCACGAGTAAGACGAGAGGGAGTTTTTATTACTGTATAGATATCACAGTTTTCAGCCGTGCACTTTAATTCAAATGATACGAACCTACTTGAATCTTCAGAATGTGTTGAGCTAGGCAATTTACTACTAATTGGTATCTGAGAGTGAGTGCTAGAGTTAGAATCGAATCCGTCCATGTTTGTTGTAACCGGGGCTCGATTTGTACATCTTTTGGCTGAACAATTAGTACAGAGCCTACCCGTCTTCGAGCAAACACAACTTCTGCACACTGCCGATCCTCCGTTGCAACTGCAACAACGTAGAGACATCAATTCAATGAAGTTTTATATAATCGAAATCTGCAGGTCCAAATTGAAGTCTGCACGTCCAAATCGAAATCTGCAAATCCAAATCGAAATTGATGTTCAATCGTTGATTGCGTTGTAAAACTTTTTGATAAAGTAAAAGTTGATGTTCGATCGTTAAAGTTGAAATTCGATCGTTGATTTCAGTTCCAGATTTCAGTTGTCCACCAAGATTATTACTTTCAGTTGTCCACTTCGTACGACCAACTTGATTTGCAAAGTGGCAGTTAGTTTTCGATTGTTGTATCGATCACTTATGTAGAGTAAAGGAAATATTCGAATATTGTTCTTGGCGAATTTCGTAGTCAGTTAGGACAGCGCTGTGTAATTTGGATTCCGACCGGAAATGCCAATACTGTGTATATGAAATCTCGAATTGGTAAAATGGATTGTTCCAGTTTATGATTTCCAACAATTGCAAACAGATAGTACAACACGCATATTAGATAGTAGATTGTTTGAACCACCACATCGATGTACGTAAGAAATTGTATGTTATTTTATCTCAAATGTAAGAGTTTCAATAACCAAGACTTATTTTTAATTAATAACCAAGACTTATATTAATATTTTATAATTAATATTATATTAATATTATATTAATATAATAACTTATATTAATATTTTATAATTAATATTTTCTAATTAATAACCAAGACTTATTTTCTAAGGTTGTTGAAAACGCATACGTCCATAAAGGACCGCTCCGTCAGATTCCCGAAGAGGCCAGTACATCTTATATCTGATCTTGCCTCTCTGTCCCGTGATGTGGCTTGAGATTCAAAAATGACTGTGTCTGGAACCGGGAGCAATACTGGTTCTGTACATACGAGTCGACAGGTTTCCTTGAGTGATCTAGCAATCTCGTTAGCGACACTATTGTGACGAATGAAGTTGAAACAGCCAGTCTTGCATGAAAGTGCGTGTATTGTTGTTAGAGACACTCCACACGCACACTCACCCAAATAGCGATTCGGTTTCCACTCGTATCTTATTGAAATCGCGTCGTGGAATTCTGAGGAGGATATGAACAAACCCTCAACAAACCCTGATGTTAACCACGAGTAGGCACCTTTCATGCTGGCATTCCATAAAATTGTCTTTAAATCATTTTTAGAGTTACTAGTAATCTCCGTCACTATTCTGTTAAACTTTATTATAATAATAATTTTTTTTTTTAAGAGAATAATTTTTTTATAAGAACTCCAAAATGTACAAACAAACACAAAATATAATATTATTATTATTATTATAATAATATTTAATAATAATTATATTTTGTGTTTGTTTGTACATTTTGGAGTTCTTAACTCCAAAATGTTTGTTTGTACATTTTGGAGTTAGTACATTTTGGAGTGCGTCTTTGAGAATATTTATTCAGTCGATGCTCAACTTGTCCTTGGTGGTGACTCGTTGTATTCAGAAGAGGGTGTAACGCAGGGCGACCCTCTTGCAATGGCAGTATTTGCAATGGCATCGTTACCATTAATTCGCAAAATACAGGATGAATGTCCGGGCATAATACAACGCTGGTTTGCGGATGACGCGAATTTTGTTGGACAACCACATGATCTTAAACGTGCTTGGAATATAATAGAAACATTTGGGCCAGGAATCGGCTATTTTGTAAATCCTTCGAAAACATGTTTGCTGCTTCATCACAAGCAAAGAGACGTGGAACAGATGTTTCACGGAATAAAAATAGAGTATGACGGGATCGGAATATTGGGATCCTTCATTGGTACAACCAGTTACATAAAGCATGAGACACATAAGAAATTGGAAATGTGGACTCACTCAATTGGACGCATCAGCGAGGTATGTGAATCGGACCCACACATCGGTTTTATCGGACTATCGAAATCCTTACAATGGAAGTGGACCCACTTTCTTAGAACAATCAATTGTCATGAGGACATGTTGGCTCCTTTACGTGAATCGCTGCTATTTCGCATATTTCCCGTCCTAACAAAGCATCAGATCTCCGATTCCATGTCAGTTGTGCTAAGCTCTCCTCTAAGACTAGGTGGAATTGGGATAATGGATCCAGTTTTCACATCGCATATTGAGCATGATTCATCGCTAGCCATGGTAAAGTCATATACCTCCGGTTCTCGTGGAGCGGCACTTCGTGAACAGCAGACATCTATCAAACTTCTGATAACTACACAAAAACGGCGAGTATTCACGGATCGTATAGCGAGCGTCAAAAACACACTATCCAACACCGAGCAGAAGGCGTTAGTGTTTGCTACAACATGTGGGGCATCTGCATGGTTAAGTACTTGTCCAACCCAAACGGAAAATTTCATTCTCTCGCAAAACCAGTTTAGAGACGGTTTAGCAACCCGATACGGATGGATCCCAGAGGGGCTGCCATCAATTTGTGTATGTAACGCATCGTCGAGCCTTTCACACCTTCTCTCGTGCAAGCACGGTGGACTACCGATAATTCGTCATAACGAAATTAGAGATATAATCGCATGTGAACTAACAACAGTTTGCCACGGGGTAGCCACGGAACCATGTTTACAAAGAGTAGACGATCATGTTATTTTTTCAAAGCACACTACCACACGTGACGCCGAAGCAAGACTTGACATAGTCTGCAGCGGATTATTCGAGAATCGGTTCGAGCGGACGTTTTTGGACGTCGTAGTTTTTAACCCTCATGCCGCATCGTGTTCTCAAGATGATAAAGCTGCATTCAGTTATCATGAAAGCCGAAAAAATGCCAAATATGAGGAACGAGTCACATGTATTGAGAGAGGAATATTTGTGCCACTGGCGTTTTCGTGCTCAGGCGGAATTGGTCCAACAGCATTACACATTATTAAGCGTATCGCATGGTTGCAAGCGACCAGAAGAGAGGGTAGCTCGTACGCAGAATGTGTTGGCCGTTTAAAACGAAAGATCTCTGTCGTTCTATGCAGAGCCGCTTCCGAGTGTATAAGGGGCTACAGATCGGCTCGAAACCGCCCATACGCTCGAGGAACCAACGAATACCAGCTGTCAGGAAATAACTTCCCTTACACGCTGAAGGCAATGGAACGTCAAGGAGACGCATAAATATTCAAACGTATTTTTATCAATGTTATTAACGCTAATATTATATGACCCATTTGCGGGTAACAATGCTTGTAAAATTTTCGAATAAAAAAAAAAAAAATTATAATAATATTTAATTTTTTTTTTTTTAAAGAAGAAGAAAGTATTACAAAAATAATCATCATAGTTAGTTTATGGAAAAGTCGCATAGGTTACCGCCGTCATCGTCGCGCCATCGTATTGTCGTATTCGATGTCATCGTCTTTTCTGTCGCTCGGGCGGCATCAATTACTGGTCGTCCTCTGGAGGACCGGAAACCTCTGATACACCGCGACGTTGCTCGGCAAATCGTAAAACCCACGACGCTTTTTAGACGATACAAGCATTTACCGTAGGAGATGTGGGCATTCGATTGTAGGAAGGCAATACGCTGTAGGACTTTGCGCGCGTTTTCTGCTAGACCACCTGACGTTGATAAAGCAAAAGGGATGAATGAGCCCCGTTCAATTTTTTCCACCCTTTCGGCATATTTTGTTATCTTTCTTTGTTCATTATATCTGTAAGCGCCGGCAGTTGTCGAAGAATACGATTCCGCAAGATGATTGAAGATCGTAACGTCTATGAACGTTCGCTGGAATCGATTTTCGAACAAGCCATTGCAAACTACGTCGAGCCTTGCATTCATTTCCCTGGAGGTTGAAGGATGATCAAAATGGACGTTATCTGGAACAGACTCTAACACCGGTTCGACACCTACACCACGGCAGACAGACGTTAATTCTTTCGCCAAAACGTCTCTGACAGCGTCGTGGCGTGCAATTTGAAACCCGCCACGTTTACATGACACTAGGTGTGAGGCGGTAGCTTTCTCGCTACAGACACAGAATTGAGGAAGATTCGGCGGATCCCAGTTGTATCTGACAGCAATGCAGTCTGTAAACTCGGTGGGTGACAACGCGAAATAATCCTTTTCGACATGCATTGAAGATAGCCATGTCGAGGCACCGGGCATTTTTGCATGGGCCAGAGCTTGCTGCGTAGACTCAGGCAGATCGATCAGTGCTTGCGTAATGCGATTACTAAGGACGCATAATTTCTCCTTTGCGATCGACAAACTGATTTGTTGTTGGTGTGCTCTTAATTGGCCGTCTTCCAAGCCTGTGCTATATGAATCGCATATGTGTTGCGACGCCAGGTAATCCATCGTGTAAGTTGCATTGGGATCCATTATCCCCAGGCCTCCTAAAGCTAACGGGCTGGTTAGTACAATCTTCAGTGACTCGTTGAGCTGTTTCTGAGTAAGTGCCGGAATGAGCCTATCCACTATAGCTGCATGGAGCGGATGTATCTGATTCTCACTACAGTTTGTTGTTCTTAGAAGAAACGACCATTTCCATTGAACAGACTTGGTGAGACCAATGTACGCCATGTGTGGATCTGACGGGCACACTTCGGTAAGCTTCTTAACCATCTTGACTGCGCCTTCAATCTTATGATTGACAAAGCATGAAATATAGTTATCGGTGCCAATAGCAGAACCAAGTACATTGACGCCATTATCACTGATTTTGATGCTTGGAAAGGCATCCGTAATTGAGCTTGCCAGATTATGTAAGAGTAGAGTGGATTTAGACGGGTTGACGTAGTATCCGAATTCAGGGCCTATTTTCAGCAGAATATTCCATAAATTTTTTAAGAGATGGGGTGGTCCGATAAAATTTGCATCGTCTGCAAACCATCTTTGGGTGATCCCTGGACATCGTGCTGCAATTGTACGAATAAGGGGAATTGATGCCATAGCAAAGGCTGCCATCGAGAATGGATCGCCCTGCGTCACACCTTCTCGTGAATATATCGAATCCTCTTCAAGTACGAGCTGGGCGTCCACGGAGTAGACATTTTCGAAGGCCTGTGCGAAGGCTGGACATATCCGAGCCATGTTTTTCTTTGCTACCATTCGGTTTAGTCTGTTGAATGCGTTGCTTGCATCTACGCATAGTAAAGCATTGTCTGGACGTGAAGCGAATTCCTTTCGTAGTGAGTGAATGGCGAATTCGATCCCATTACGTTGTGACGCACACAGTTGCAACGTACCAGCAACTTTCTGTAGATCCGGTTTGACGTATTGAAGTATCACACGGGAGATGATGCGGCGGTCAACATTCGCCACTCCGATAGGTCGTACTCCATCTAATTTTTTAGGAATCGCTATCAGCCTGCACGCAACAAATGCCTGAAGACTGCCGGTTGTCATCTGTCGAGAGGCCACGGAGATCGCTAGGGCAGCAAGGGCTTCCGCTAGATTATTTGACTGGGTCCCAAACACGGTCAGCATACGTCGCCATGACAAGGCGTCTAATCCGGACGGACCAGCCGATCCGTTTGTTGAGCAAGCTGAACGCACAATATCTTTTCCGGTAATAGCTAGAAACATAGTGGGGTGATGGGGTAAGGCATCTTTCAACGTTTCCTTCAAAAGGGCAGTTTCAGACATTTCTGCGGGGTGTGGATGGAGCTCTTCCAATATTTCTTTGACTGAACGGTTTCCAATTTTTACATCCGGCGATAGTGGTCCGCAAGATTCATTTTCCATGAGCAATAACGTTGATGTAGACAACTTCCCTTTGGCGACGAGTTTACAATATCGTTTTTTCCAGTCTTGTTTTTTTCGCAGGTGCTGCGTTTCAAATTGCTGGCGGGTATGTAAAGTCTCTACCTCTTCGAACAACGTCATTATTTCACCTTTTTTCCAGAGGGCGATTCGTCGTTCTAGGGTTTTTCGAATGGCGGCCACTTTTCTTGAGTCGATTATTATTATTATTAATAATAATAATAATAATGGAGAGAAAATTTATTGCCATCGCGCCTCTCGGCTTCGACAAAATATAAAAGAAAGAAAATATAGTTACAATAAATCAAAAACATTCAATTTAAACGGATGCTGATGTTAGACGTTGTACCATTACATTGCATCTTCTCTTCGTCATATACTATGCCCCTAATGCTTCTGCACTTTTCCTCTTAAAAGGCCTCAGATAGATCGTGCACTTTACTTCATACGATCAATATCTTGCAAACTCAAATGCTGCAAATATGGACATTCGAAAATATGAAGCAAGGACCAGCAAGCGCACAAACAAAATTTGCACGAACAGCACGACGATCGCGAATGTAAAGGAATGTGTATACGACAAATCTTATCGTGGTACCCATGAGTAGAGAAACGCCAAACCAATGGCCGCTTACAATTGTGTGAATTTTTCCAATGTTGTTGACAGACAACTGGCGTTAAAAAGTGTTCCGGATCAATCCCCGATATTTTCTTGTTAAATATTTCTAGATTTGCAGTATAATTAACAGTTTCGACCATATTAAGAAGACTGCGCAGATATACGGATAAAGGTGGGACGGCTGCCAAGGTATAAACTAGTGTAGATGATGTCTTTGGTGAAACTCCCACTATGCGCTTTAAGAATCTTGCCTGACATCTGTCGAGCTGCATGAAATTACCGGAAGTCAAATCATTCCACACAACGGAAAGACCATAACTAATCATGGGCAACAACATGACTCTGAAATACCTCATTGCACCCTCGAAAGAGAGACTCCCCAGATTATGGATCAAACTCGTTGCCGTAATTATTTTTGTCGCCTTGCGTTCCAAGTGGTCAGCAAAACTCCAACGCGAAGTGAGGGACATTCCTAGATAAGTATACGAACGCGAAAATTCCAGCGGCTCGCCATGAAATGTGAGCTGATCATGCTTGCATCGTGGACCACCCTTACGAAACTTGACGACTTTGGTTTTTTCGATGTTAACCTTCATTTTGTTAGATATACAATAATGATATAACGCATCTAAGGCTCTTTGAGAAGAGGATATAGTATCCGACACTATAGCAAGATCATCTGCATACATCACTGACCATACCCTATTCGAATTTCGACATAGGCAGTTTGGGAGGTCCATAACGAAGAAGGCAAAAAGTAGGGGGCTAAGAGGATCTCCTTGCAATACACCACGGTTTACGCAGAAGGATTGTGAGAACAGAATCCCGTCAAATATTCTAAGTGTACTTGGTTGAAGGATGCTGCTTATAAGCTGAAGAAAGCGGCCATATACTTTAGCGCCATGTTCAACCTTTCTCAATAATAAGTTTCGATCTATGGAATCAAAAGCCTTCTCAAAGTCCACAAAGATCGTGTAGAGTGATTTATGCGCTTCAAACTTTTCTATTACACGTGCTCGTAAAACTCTCAGAGCATCACTCGTACTTCTACCTTGTCGAAATCCATATTGCTCAAATGGAAGTAAATGTTGCCGATATCTAATTAGTCGTATACAAACGATCTGCGTCAAGAGTTTATATGAATGATTCAGGAGCGATATACCACGATAGGAATCAGGAAGATCTCTATTACCCTTACCTTTATAAAGAACCTTCACCATTCCCTCTCTCCATTTCTGAGGTAGCGGATCTCCACATAGAAACGAGTTAAACATATGTAACCAATAATTGCTAAGAAGTGAGAGAGATGATTTTAGATGTTCTACACATACGTCATCGGGACCAGCGGCTTTTTTGTTTGCCATGCGTAACAGTGCTGATTCAACTTCTTCGCTAGTAATCAAAGAGTTAATTGGATCTGAGTCTACCAACGTAATCGGGATATTTCTAGTCGAACTTTGAATGTTATTTAGGACGACGATGGTATCATCATGTAATACTTTTTTAAAATGAACGAGCCATTGATCTAAAGGAATTCTAGATCCGTCATCTTTTCGTTTTGGTTTTATTTTCCATGGGTACAGTTCCGCACTATCTAAACGATCAGCTTCCATAGCAATTAATGTTGCCCTTTTATACTCACGCATGTGTGTGTTATACAAGCGTCTCGATTGAGTATAACTATCCGATACGTGCAATTCATAACGACGTCTTCTGCTTTCAGATATAAGACGAGATTGAAGTCTACGAAGCCAAGTCGGGATATGCATAATTTTCTTAAGATGAGGCATTATGTTTCGTACTTTCTTATGTGAACATGCGCTTAGAATCGCCTTCGAGATACAACTAAGACTATCATCATATTTCCGTCCTTTGAGAAATTGAAAAGCCACTTCAATCTGAGAAACATTCAGCTTTTGAATCTGTAATACCCTACTGTGCTTAGAAGTTTTCGGTTGTTCTGGATGTTTATATGAATTTAAGAAACGGAGCTTTACGGGTTTATGCTTACGTGTAAGAGTCCATGAGTAAGATAATTCTAATTTCATGCGTATAACTGAGACATTGGTGAAAACTATATCAATACAAGATTTTCCGTTTGGAGCCTCGTATGACCATTTTTCTGATGGTACGTGCAGTTTAATGTTCATTGACTCAAAAAATACACACAGTAGACGAAGTTTCTCGGGGATAGGCAGTTCAAAACGTGCATTAAAATCACCTGCAATTACAACAGTTTTAGAACAAACTGACTCGCTTAAAAAAGAAGACAATTCGTCAATAATGTCCGATGCGGAATGGCTAGGGTTGAAATAACATCCGATTATTGATAGGGTGGCAGAATCTACAAGTATCGCGTTATCAGAATAACTATAAGACCATTGTGATATTATGGGTTTTATTGCAACTAAAAACTATATATTTAATAATA
>WNNJ02002604.1:0-12789 GCA_012934845.2 Pomphorhynchus laevis
TTAGTGTATGAATTCTTTCTGATGTAATCATTCTTTTTAGTGTATGAATTCTTTCTGATGTAATCATTCTTTTTAGTGTATGAATTCTTTCTGATGTAATCATTCTTTTTAGTGTATGAATTCTTTCTGATGTAATCATTCTTTTTAGTGTATGAATTCTTTCTGATGTAATCATTCTTTTTAGTGTATGAATTCTTTCTGATGTAATCATTCTTTTTAGTGTATGAATTCTTTCTGATGTAATCATTCTATTCAGTGTATGAATTCTTTTTGGTGTAATCTTTATTTTTAGTGTATGAATTCTTTCTGATGTAATCTTTTTTTAGTGTATGAATTCTTTTTGATGTAATTATTCTTTTTAGTGTATGAATTCTTTCTGATGTAATCATTCTATTTAGTGTATGAATTCTTTCTGATGTAATCATTCTTTTTAGTGTATGAATTCTTTCTGATGTAATCATTCTTTTTAGTGTATGAATTCTTTCTGATGTAATCATTCTTTTTAGTGTATGAATTCTTTCTGATGTAATCATTTTTTTAGTGTATGAATTCTTTCTGATGTAATCATTCTTTTTAGTGTATGAATTCTTTTTGATGTAATCATTCTTTTTAGTGTATGAATTCTTTCTGATGTAATCATTCTTTTTAGTGTATGAATTCTTTCTGATGTAATCATTCTTTTTAGTGTATGAATTCTTTCTGATGTAATCATTCTTTTTAGTGTATGAATTCTTTCTGATGTAATCATTCTTTTTAGTGTATGAATTCTTTCTGATGTAATCATTTTTTGTAGTGTATGAGATCTTTCTGATGTAATCATTCTTTTTATTGTATGAATTCTTTCTGATGAAATCATTCTTTTTAGTGTATGAATTCTTTCTGATGTAATCATTCTTTTTAGTGTATGAATTCTTTCTGATGTAATCATTCTTTTTAGTGTATGAATTCTTTTAGATGTAATCATTCTTTTTAGTCTTTAAATTCTTTCTGATGTAATCATTCTTTTTAGTGTATGAATTCTTGCTGATGTAATCATTCTTTTTCGTGTATGAATTCTTTCTGATGTAATCATTCTTTTTAGTGTATGAATTCTTGCTGATGTAATCATTCTTTTTAGTGTATGAATTCTTTCTGATTTAATCATTCTATTCAGTGTATGAATTCTTTCTGGTGTAATCTTTATTTTTAGTGTATGAATTCTTTCTGATGTAATCTTTCTTTTTAGTGCATGAATTTTTTTTGATGTAATCATTCTTTTTAGTGTATGAATTCTGTCTGATGTAATCATTCTATTTCGTGTAAGAATTCTTTCTGATGTAATCATTCTTTTTAGTGTATGAATTCTTTCTGATGTAATCATTCTTTTTAGTGTATGAATTCTTTCTGATGTAATCATTCTTTTTAGTGTATGAATTCTTTCTGATGTAATCATTCTTTTTAGTGTATGAATTCTTTCTGATTTTATCATTCTATTCAGTGTATGAATTCTTTCTGGTGTAATCTTTATTTTTAGTGTATGAATTCTTTCTGATGTAATCTTTCTTTTTAGTGTATGAATTCTTTTTGATGTAATCATTCTTTTTAGTGTATGAATTCTTTTTGATGTAATCATTCTATTTAGTGTAATAATTCTTTCTGATGTAATCATTATTTTTAGTTTATGAATTCTTTCTTATGTATTCATTCTTTTTAGTGAATGAATTCTTTCTGATGTAATCATTCTTTTTAGTGTATGAATTCTTTCTGATGTAATCATTCTTTTTAGTGTATGAATTCTTTCTGATGTAATCATTTTTTGTAGTGTATGAATTCTTTCTGATGTAATTTTTTTAGTGTATGAATTCTTTCTGATGTAATCATTCTTTTTAGTGTATGAATTCTTTTTGATGTAATCATTCTTTTTAGTGTATGAATTCTTTCTGATGTAATCATTCTTTTAGTGTATGAATTCTTTCTGATGAAATCATTCTTTTTAGTGTATGAATTCTTTCTGATGATCATTCTTTTTAGTGTATCAATTCTTTTTGATGTAATCATTCCTTTTAGTGTATGAATTCTTTCTGATGTAATCATTCTTTTTAGTGTATGAATTCTTGCTGATGTAATCATTCTTTTTAGTGTATTAATTCTTTCTGATGTAATCATTCTTTTTAGTGTATGAATTCTTGCTGATGTAAACATTCTTTTTAGTGTATGAATTCTTTCTGATGTAATCATTCTATTTAGTGTATGAATTCTTTCTGATGTAATTTTTTTTAGTGTATGAATTCTTTCTAATGTAATCATTCTTTTTAGTGTATGAATTCTTTCTGATGTAATCATTCTTTTTAGTGTATGAATTCTTTCTGATGTAATCATTCTTTTTAGTGTATGAATTCTTTCTGATGTAAACATTCTTTTTAGTGTATGAATTCTATTTGATGTAATCATTCTTTTTAGTGTATGAATTCTTTCGGATGTAATCATTCTTTTTAGTGTATCAATTCTTTCTGATGTTATCATTCTTTTTAGTGTATGAATTCTTTCTGATGTAATCATTCTTTTTAGTGTATGAATTCTTTCTGATGTAATCATTCTTTTTAGTGTATGAATTCTTTCTGATGTAATCATTCTATTTAGTGTATGAATTCTTTCGGATGTAATCATTCTTTTTAGTGTATGAATTATTTCTGATGTAATCATTCTTTTTAGTGTATGAATTCGTTCTGATGTAATCATTCCTTTTAGTGTATGAATTCTTTCTGATATAATCATTCTTTTTAGTGTATGAATTCTTTCTGATGTAATCATTCTTTTTAGTGTATGAATTATTTTTGATGTAATCATTCTTTTTAGTCTATGAATTCTTTCTGATGTAATCATTCTTTTTAGTGTATGAATTCTTGCTGATGTAATCATTCTTTTTCGTGTATGAATTCTTTCTGATGTAATCATTCTTTTTAGTGTATGAATTCTTGCTGATGTAATCATTCTTTTTAGTGTATGAATTCTTTCTGATTTAATCATTCTATTCAGTGTATGAATTCTTTCTGGTGTAATCTCTATTTTTAGTGTATGAATTCTTTCTGATGTAATCTTTCTTTTTAGTGTATGAATTCTTTTTGATGTAATCATTCTTTTTAGTGTATGAATTCTTTCTGATGTAATCATTCTTTTTAGTGTATGAATTCTTTCTGATTTAATCATTCTATTCAGTGTATGAATTCTTTCTGGTGTAATCTTTATTTTTAGTGTATGAATTCTTTCTGATGTAATCTTTCTTTTTAGTGTATGAATTCTTTTTGATGTAATCATTCTTTTTAGTGTATGAATTCTTTCTGATGTAATCATTCTATTTAGTGTATGAATTCTTGCTGATGTAGTCATTCTTTCTAGTGTATGAATTCTTTCTGATGTAATCATTCTTTTTAGTGTATGAATTCTTTCTGATGTAATCATTCTATTTAGTGTATGAATTATTTCGGATGTAATCATTCTTTTTAGTGTATGACTTCTTTCTGATGTAATCATACTATTTAGCGTATGAATTGTTTCTGATGTAATTTTTTTAGTGTATGAATTCTTTCTGATGTAATCATTCTTTTTAGTGTATGAATTCTTTTTAATGTAATCATTCTTTTTAGTGTATGAATTCTTTTTGATGTAATCATTCTTTTGAGTGTATGAATTTTTGCTGATGTACTCATTCTTTTTAGTGTATGAATTCTTTCCGATGTAATCATTCTTTTTAGTGTATGAATTCTTTTTGATGTAATCATTCCTTTTAGTGTATGAATTCTTTCTGATGTAATCATTCTTTTTAGTGTATTAATTCTTGCTGATGTAATTATTCTTTTTAGTGTATTTATTCTTTCTGATGTAATCATTCTTTTTAGTGTATGAATTCTTGACGATGGTGACATTCTTTTTAGTGTATGAATTCTTTCTGATGTAATCATTCTATTTAGTGTATTAATTCTTTTTGATGTAATCATTCTTTTTAGGGTATGAATTCTTTCTAATGTAATAATTCTTTTTAGTGTATGAATTCTTTATGATGTAATCATTCTTTTTAGTGTATGAATTCTTTCTGATGTAATCATTCTTTTTAGTGTATGAATTCTTTCTGATGTAATCATTCTTTTTAGTGTATGAATTCTTTCTGATGTAATCATTCTTTTTAGTGTATGAATTCTTTCTGATGTAATCATTCTTTTTAGTGTATGAATTCTTTCTGATGTTATCATTCTTTTTAGTGTATGAATTCTTTCTGATGTAATCATTCTTTTTAGTGTATGAATTCTTTCTGATGTAATCATTCTTTTTAGTGTATGAATTCTTTCTGATGTAATCATTCTTTTTAGTGTATGAATTCTTTCTGATTTAATCATTCTATTCAGTGTATGAATTCTTTCTGGTGTAATCTTTATTTTTAGTGTATGAATTCTTTCTGATGTAATCATTCTTTTTAGTGTATGAATTCTTTTTGATGTAATCATTCTTTTTAGTGTATGAATTCTTTCTGATGTAATCATTCTTTTGAGTGTATGAATTCTTGCTGATGTTATCATTCTTTTTAGTGTATGAATTCTTTCTGATTTTATCATTTTTTTAGTGTATGAATTCTTTTTGATGTAATCATTCCTTTTAGTGTATGAATTCTTTCTGATGTAATCATTCTTTTTAGTGTATGAATTCTTGCTGATGTAATCATTCTTTTTAGTGTATTAATTCTTTCTGATGTAATCATTCTTTTTAGTGTATGAATTCTTGCTGATGTAAACATTCTTTTTAGTGTATGAATTCTTTCTGATGTAATCATTCTTTTTAGTGTATGAATTCTTTCTGATGTAATCATTCTTTTTAGTGTATGAATTCTTTCTGATGTAATCATTCTTTTTAGTGTATGAATTCTTTCTGATGTAATCATTCTTTTTAGTGTATGAATTCTTTCTGATGTAATCATTCTTTTTAGTGTATGAATTCTTTCTGATGTAATCATTCTTTTTAGTGTATGAATTCTTTCTGATGTAATCATTCTTTTTAGTGTATGAATTCTTTCTGATGTAATCATTCTTTTTAGTGTATGAATTCTTTCTGATGTAATCATTCTTTTTAGTGTATGAATTCTTTCGGATGTAATCATTCTTTTTAGTGTATGAATTCTTTCTGATGTAATCATTCTTTTTAGTGTATGAATTCTTTCTGATGTAATCATTCTTTTTAGTGTATGAATTCTTTCTGATATAATCATTTTTTTAGTGTATGAATTCTTTCTGATGTATTCATTCTTTTTAGTGTATGAATTCTTTCTGATGTAATCATTCTTTTTAGTGTATGAATTCTTTCTGATACAATCATTCTTTTTATTGTTCGAATTCTTTATGATGTAATTTTTTTTAGTGTATGAATTCTTGCTGATGTAATCATTCTTTTGAGTGTATAAATTCTTTCTGATGTAATCATTCTTTTTAGTGTATGAATTCTTTCTATTGTAATCATTCTTTTTAGTGTATAAATTCTTTCTGATGTAATCATTCTATTTAGTGTATGAATTCCTCCTGATGTAATCATTTTTTAGGTTAAGAATTCTTTCGGATGTAATCATTCTTTTTACTGTATGAATTCTTTCTGATGTAATCATTCTTTTAGTGGATGAATTCTTTCTGATGTAATCATTCTTTTTAGTGTA
Source organism: Pomphorhynchus laevis (assembly GCA_012934845.2). NCBI lineage: Eukaryota > Metazoa > Acanthocephala > Palaeacanthocephala > Echinorhynchida > Pomphorhynchidae > Pomphorhynchus > Pomphorhynchus laevis. The sequence goes on from WNNJ02002604.1 coordinate 5,672, forward strand.
TGAATTCTTTCTGATATAATCATTCCTTAAAGTGTATAAATTCTTTCTCATTTAATTATTCTTTTTAGTTTGTGAATTCTTTCTGATGTAGTCATTCTTTTTAGTGTATGAATTCTTTCTGATGTAATCATTCTTTTTAGTGTATGAATTCTTTCTAATGTAATCATTCTTTTTAGTGTATGAATTCTTTTCTGATGTAATCATTCTTTTTAGTGTATGAATTCTTTCTAATGTAATCATTCCTTTTAGTGTATGAATTCTTTCTGATAAATTCATTCTTTTTAGTGTATCAATTCTTTCTGAAGTAATCATTCTTTTTAGTGTATGAACTCTTTCTGATGTCATCATTCTTTTTAGTGTATGAATTCTTTCGGATGTAATCATTCTTTTTAGTGTATGAATTCTTTCTGACGTAATCATTCTTTTTAGTGTATGAATTCTTTCTGATGTAATCATTCTTTTTAGTGTATGAATTCTTCCTGATATAATCATTTTTTTAGTTTATGAATTCTTTCTGATGTATTCATTCTTTTTAGTGTATGAATTCTTTCTGATGTAATCATTCTTTTTAGTGTATGAATTCTTTCTGATACAATCATTCTTTTTATTGTTTCAATTCTTTATGATGTATATTTTTTTAGTGTATAAATTCTTGCTGATGTAATCATGCTTTTGAGTGTATAAATTCTTTCTGATGTAATCATTCTTTTTAGTGTATGAATTCTTTCTTTTGTAATCATTCTTTTTAGTGTATAAATTCTTTCTGATGTAATCATTCTTTTTAGTGTATGAATTCCACCTGATGTAATCATTTTTTTAGGTTAAGAATTCTTTCGGATGTAATCATTCTTTTTACTGTATGAATTCTTTCTGATGTAATCATTCTTTTAGTGGATGAATTCTTTCTGATGTAATCATTCTTTTTAGTGTATGAATTCTTTCTGATATAATCATTCCTTTAAGTGTATGAATTCTTTCTCATGTAATTATTCTTTTGAGTTTGTGAATTCTTTCTGATGTAATCATTCTTTTTAGTGTATGAATTCTTTCTGATGTAATCATTCTTTTTAGTGTATGAATTCTTTCTGATGTAATCATTCTTTTTAGTGTATGAATTCTTTCTGATGTAATCATTCTTTTTAGTGTATGAATTCTTTCTGATGTGATCATTCTTTTTAGTGTATGAATTCTTTCTGATGTAATCATTCTTTTTGGTGTATGAATACTTTCTAATATAATCATTCTTTTTAGTGTATTAATTCTTTCTGATGTAATCATTCCTTTTAGTGTATGAATTCTTTCTGATGTAATCATTCTTTTTAGTGTATGAATTCTTTCTGATGTAATCATTCTTTTTAGTGTATGAATTCTTTCTGATGTAATCATTCTTTTTAGTGTATGAATTCTTTCTGATGTAATCATTTTTTTAGTGTATGAATTCTTTCTGATGTAATCATTCTTTTTAGTGTATGAATTCTTTCTGATGTAATCATTCTTTTTAGTGTATGAATTCTTTCTGATGTAATCATTCTTTTTAGTGTATGAATTCTTTCGGATGTAATCATTCTTTTTAGTGTATAAATTCTTCCTGATTTAATCATTCTTTTTAGTGTATGAATTCTTTCTGATGTAATCATTCTTTTTAGTGTATGAATTCTTTCTGATGTAATCATTCTTTTTCGTGTATGAATTCATTTTGATATAATCATTCTTTTTAGTGTATGAATTCTTTCTGATGTGATCATTCTTTTTAGTGTATGAATTCTTTCTGATGTAATCATTCTTTTTGGTGTATGAATTCTTTCTAATATAATCATTCTTTTTAGTGTATTAATTCTTTCTGATGTAATCATTCCTTTTAGTGTATGAATTCTTTCTGATGTAATCATTCTTTTTAGTGTATGAATTCTTTCTGATGTAATCATTCTTTTTAGTGTATGAATTCTTTTTTGTGTAATCATTATTTTTAGTGCATGAATTTTTGCTGATGTAATCATTTTTTTAATGTATGAATTCTTACTGATGTAATCATTCTTTTAAGTGTATGAATTCTTTCTGATGTAAACATTCTTTATAGTGTATGAATTCTTTCTGATGTAATCATTCTATTTAGTGTATGAATTCTTTCGGATGTAATCATTCTTTTTAGTGTATAAATTCTTCCTGATTAAATCATTCTTTTTAGTGTATGAATTCATTCTGATGTAATCTTTCTTTTTAGTGTATGAATTCTTTCTGATATAATAATTCTTTTTAGTGAATGAATTCTTTCTGATGTAATCATTCTTTTTAGTGTATGAATTCTTTCTGATATAATCATTCTTTTTAGTGTATGAATTCTTTCTGATGTAATCATTCTTTTTAGTGTATGAATTCTTTCTGATGTAATCATTCTTTTTAGTGTATGAATTCTTTCTGATGTAATCATTCTTTTTAGTGTATGAATTCTTTTTGATGTAATCATTCTTTTTAGTCTATGAATTCTTTCTGATGTAATCATTCTTTTTAGTGTATGAATTCTTGCTGATGTAATCATTCTTTTTCGTGTATGAATTCTTGCTGATGTAATCATTCTTATTAGTGTTTAAATTCTTGATGATGTAATCATTCTTTTTAGTGTATGAATTCTTTCTTGTTTAATCATTCTATTCAGTGTATGAATTCAATCTGATGTAATCATTATTTTTAGTGTATGAATTCTTTCTAATGTTATCATTCTTTTTAGTGTATGAATTCTTTCTGATGTAATCATTCTTTTTAGTGTATGAATTCTTTCTGATGTAATCATTCTTTTTAGTGTATGAATTCTTTCTGATGTAATCATTATTTTGAGTATATATATTCTTTCTGATGTAATCATTCTTTTTAGTGTAAGAATTCTTTCGGATGTAATCATTCTTTTTAGTGTATGAATTCTTTCTGATGTAATCATTCTTAATAGTGTATGAATACTTTCTGATGTAATCATTCTTTTTAGTGTATGAATTCTTTCGGATGTAATCATTCTTTTAGTGTATGAATTCTTTCTGATATAATCATTCTTTTTAGTGTATGAATTCTTTCTGATGTAATCATTCTTTTTAGTATATGAATTCTTTCTGATGTAATCATTCTTTCTAGTGTATGAATTCTTTCTGATGTAATCATTCTTTTTAGTGTATGAATTCTTTCTGATGTAATCATTCTTTTTAGTGTATGAATTCTTTCTGATTTTATCATTCTTTTTAGTGTATGAATTCTTTCGGATGTAATCATTCTTTTTGGTGTATGAATTCTTTCTTATGTTATCATTCTTTTTAATGTATGAATTCTTTCTGATTTTATCATTCTTTTTAGTGTATGAATTCTTTCGGATGTAATCATTCTTTTTGGTGTATGAATTCTTTCTTATGTTATCATTCTATTTAGTGTATGAATTCTTTCGGATGTAATCATAATTTTTAGTGTATGAATTCTTTCTGATGTAATCATTCTTTTTAGGTTTTGAATTCTTTAGGATGTAATCATTCTTTTTAGTGTATGAACTCTTTCCAATGTAATCATTCTTTTTAGTCTATGAATTCTTTCTGATGAAGTCATTCTTTTTAGTGTATGAATTCTTTCTAATTTAATCATTCTTTTTAGTGTATCAATTCTTTCTGATATAATCATTCTTTTTAGTGTTTGAATTCTTTCTGATGTAATCATTCTTTTTAGTGTATGAATTCTTTCTGATGTAATCATTCTTTTTAGTGTATGAATTCTTTCTGATGTAATCATTCTTTTTAGTGTATGAATTCTTTCTGATGTAATCATTCTTTTTAGTGTATGAATTCTTTCTGATGTAATCATTCTTTTTAGTGTATGAATTCTTTCTGATGTAATCATTCTTTTTAGTGTATGAATTCTTTTTGATGTAATCATTCTTTTTAGTGTATAAATTCTTTCTGATGTAATCATTTTTTGAGTGTATGAATTCTTGCTGATGTAATCATTCTTTTTAGTGTATGAATTCTTTCTGATGTAATCATTCTTTTTAGTGTATGAATTCTTTTTGATGTAATCATTCCTTTTAGTGTATGAATTCTTTCTGATGTAATCATTCTTTTTAGTGTATGAATTCTTGCTGATGTAATCATTCTTTTTAGTGTATTAATTCTTTCGGATGTAAACATTCTTTTTAGTGTATGAATTCTTTCTGATGTAATCATTCTTTTTAGTGTATGAATTCTTTCTGATGTAATCATTCTTTTTAGTGTATTAATTCTTTCTGATGTAATCATTCTTTTTAGTGTATGAATTCTTGCTGATGTAACCATTTTTTTAGTGAATCAATTCTTTCTGATGTAATCATTCTATTTAGTGTATGAATTCTTTCTTATGTAATCATTCTTTTTAGTGTATGAATTCTTCCTGAAGTTATCATTCTTTTTAGTGTATGAATTCTTTCTGATATAATCATTCTTTTTAGTGTATGAATTCTTGCTCATGTAATCTTTCCTTTTAGTGTATGAATTCTTTCTGATGTAGTCATTCTTTTTAGTGTATGAATTCTTCTGATGTAATCATTCTTTTTAGTGTATGAATTCTTTCTGATGTAATCATTATTTTTAGTGTATGAATTCTTTTTGATGTAATCATTTCTTTTTAGTGTATGAATTCTTTCTGACGTAATCATTCTTTTTAGTGTATGAATTCTTTCTGATGTAGTCATTCTTTTTAGTGTATGAATTCTTTCTGATATAATTATTTTTTTAGTGTATGAATTCTTTCTGATGTATTCATTCTTTTTAGTGTATGAATTCTTTCTGATGTAATCATTCTTTTTAGTGTATGAATTCTTTCTGATACAATCATTCTTTTTATTGTTCGAATTCTTTATGATGTAATTATTTTTTTAGTGTATGAATTCTTGCTGATGTAATCATTCTTTTGAGTGTATAAATTCTTTCTGATGTAATCATTCTTTTTTAGTGTATGAATTCTTTCTATTGTAATCATTCTTTTTAGTGTATAAATTCTTTCTGATGTAATCATTCTATTTAGTGTATGAATTCCTCCTGATGTAATCATTTTTTAGGTTAAGAATTCTTTCGGATGTAATCATTCTTTTTACTGTATGAATTCTTTCTGATGTAATCATTCTTTTAGTGGATGAATTCTTTCTGATGTAATCATTCTTTTTAGTGTATGAATTCTTTCTGATATAATCATTCTTTTAAGTGTATGAATTCTTTCTCATGTAATCATTCTTTCTAGTTTGTGAATTCTTTCTGATGTAATCATTCTTTTTAGTGTATGAATTCTTTCTGATGTAATAATTTTTATTAGTGTATGAACTCTGTTTGATGTAATCATTCTTTAAAGTGTATGAATTCTTTCTGATATAATCATACTTTTTAGTGTATGAATTCTTTCTGATGTAATCATTCTTTTTAGTGTATGAATTCTTTCTGATGTAATCATTCTTTTTAGTGTATGAATTCTTTCTGATGTAATCATTCTTTTTAGTGTATGAATTCTTTCTGATGTAATCATTCTTTTTAGTGTATGAATTCTTTCTGATGTAATCATTCTTTTTAGTGTATGAATTCTTTCTGATGTAATCATTCTTTTTAGTGTATGAATTCTTTCTGATGTAATCATTCTTTTTAGTGTATGAATTCTTTCTGATGTAATCATTCTTTTTAGTGTATGAATTCTTTCTGATGTAATCATTCTTTTTAGTGTATGAATTCTTTCTGATGTAATTTTTTTAGTGTATGAATTCTTTCTGATGTAATCATTCTTTTTAGTGTATTAATTCTTTCTGATGTAATCATTCTTTTTAGTGTATGAATTCTTTCTGATGTAATCATTCTTTTTAGTGTATGAATTCTTTCTGATGTAATCCTTTTTGTTTAGTGTATGAATTCTTTTTTGTGTAATCATTATTTTTAGTTTATGAATTCTTGCTGATGTAATCATTTTTTTAATGTATGAATTCTTACTGATGTAATCATTCTTTAGTGTATGAATTCTTTCTGATGTAAACATTCTTTATAGTGTATGAATTCTTTCTGATGTAATCATTCTATTTAGTGTATGAATTCTTTCTGATGTAATCATTCTATTTAGTGTATGAATTCTTTCGGATGTAATCATTCTTTTTAGTGTATAAATTCTTCCTGATTTAATCATTCTTTTTAGTGTATGAATTCTTTCTGATGTAATCTTTCTTTTTAGTGTATGAATTCTTTCTGATATAATAATTCTTTTTAGTGAATGAATTCTTTCTGATGTAATCATTCTTTTTAGTGTATGAATTCTTTCTGATGTAATCATTCTTTTTAGTGTATGAATTCTTTCTGATGTAATCATTCTTTTTATTGTATGAATTCTTTCTGATGTTATCATTCTTTTTAGTGTATGAATTCTTTTTGATGTACTCATTCTTTTTAGTCTATGAATTCTTTCTGATGTAATCATTCTTTTTAGTGTATGAATTCTTGCTGATGTAATCATTCTTTTGAGTGTATAAATTCTTTCTGATGTAATCATTCTTTTTAGTGTTCGAATTCTTTTTGATGTAATCATTCTTTTTAGTGTATGAATTCTTTCTTATTTAATCATTCTATTCAGTGTATGAATTCTTCTGATGTAATCATTCTTTTTAGTGTATGAATTCTTTCTGATGTATTCATTCTTTTTAGTGTATGAATTCTTTCTGATGTAATCATTCTTTTTAGTGTATGAATTCTTTCTGATGTAATCATTCTTTTTAGTGTATGAATTCTTTCTGATGTAATCATTCTTTTTAGTGTATGAATTCTTTTTGATGTAATCATTCCTTTTTAGTGTATGAATTCTTTCTGATGTAATCATTCTTTTTAGTGTATGAATTCTTTCTGATGTAATCATTCTTTTTAGTGTATGAATTCTTTCGGATGTAATCATTCTTTTTAGTGTATGAATTCTTTCTGATGTAATCATTCTTTTTAGTGTATGAATTCTTTCTGATGTAATCATTCTTTTTAGTATATGAATTCTTTCTGATGTAATCATTCTTTCTAGTGTATGAATTCTTTCTGATGTAATCATTCTTTTTAGTGTATGAATTCTTTCTGATGTAATCATTCTTTTTAGTGTATGAATTCTTT
>WNNJ02002605.1:0-18450 GCA_012934845.2 Pomphorhynchus laevis
AGTGTTTAAAGAAGTGTAAAAAATGTGTACAGATATCTTGAAAAAAGTGTAAATATAAGTGTAAATAATGGTGTAAAAAATGATGTAAATAAAAGTGCAAATAAAAGTGTATAAATGCATGTAGAAAATAGTGTAAAAAAGAGTGTAATTAAAAGTGTAAATAATAGCGAAAATAATGGCGAAAATTATAGCAATTTAAAAAAGTGTTAAAACGGAGCAAAACGAATGGTGTAAAAAATAGCAATAATAAAAGTGTCAACAGAGCAAAAAAAGTGTAAAACATAGTATAAAAAAGTATTAATAAATGTGTTAACAAAGTGGAAAAAAAGTGTAAATATAGTGTAAAAAACATTGTAAAAAAGGGTAAAAAAGTGATTATAATAGTGACTATAAATAAAAGTGTAAAATACTGTTAGTAAATGAGTAAATGAAAGTGTATATAAAGTTGTCAACAATGGTGTAAATAAGAGTTTTAACAAATTAGTATAAATGCGTAAAAATGGAAGTGTAATTAAGAGTGTAAAAAAGGGTGTAAATAAATGTGTAAAAAAGTGCAATTTAAAGTGTTAAAAAAGTGTAAAGAAAAGTGTTAAAAGGAGTGTGAAATAGAGTGTAAGTAATAGTGTAAATAATAGTTAAAAAAAGTGTTACAAAAGAAAAAAAATATTGTTAATGTAAGCGTAAATTAAAGTGTTTAAAAAGAGCAAAAAAAGTGTAAAAAAATAGTATAAAAAAATTGTAAAACATTTATTATAAAAGTAGAAATAATAGTGTAAAAATAGTTAAAATAAGAGTGTAAAAAAGAGTAAAAAAAGGTAAAAAATGTGACAATAATGGGGTTAAAATGAGTGTAAAATACAGTGTAAAAATATGTTAAAAAAAGTGTAAATAAAAGTGTATATAATTAAAAAGTGATGTAAACAAAAGTGCAAATGAAAGTGTATAAATGCGTTAAGAAAATAGTGATTATAAGAGTGTAACTAAAATTGTAAATAAAGTGAAAATAATGGTGTAAAACTTAAAACTAAAAAAAGTGTTAAAAAAGTGAAATTAGAGTGTAAAAAATAGTATTAAAATAGTAAAAAATGTATTAAAAAATTGGAAATAATAGTGTAATAATAATTAAAAAACAGTGTAAGAAAAATAGGCAAAAATAAAATACAAAAAGTGAAAAAAAGTGGGTAAATGAGTGTTTAAAGAAGTGTAAAAAATGTGTAAAGTAAAGTGTTAAAAAGAGTGTGAAACAGAGTGTAAGTAATAGTGTAAATAATAGTAAAAATAATGTAAATAAAAGTGTAAAAAGTGTAAATAAAAGTGTAAAAAATGATGTAAAAAATGATGTAAATAAAAGTGATGTAAATAAAAAATGATGGGTGAATGAGTGTTTAAAGAAGTGTAAAAAATGTGTAAAGTTAAGTGTTAAAAGGAGTGTGAAAAAGAGTGTAAGTAATAGTGTAAATAATAGTTAAAAAAATGTAAATAAAAGTGTAAAAAGTGTAAATAAAAGTGTAAATAATGGTGTAAAAAATGATGTAAATAAAATGATATAAATAAAAATGATGAAAATAATATATTTACACTTGAAAAAAGTGTAAATTAAAGTGTAAATAATGGTGTTTAAAATGATGTAAATAAAAGTGCAAAAAAAAGCGTATAAATGCATGTAGAAAATAGAGTTAAAAAGAGTGTAATTAAAAGTGTAAATAATAGCGAAAATAATGGCGAAAATTTTAGCAATTTAAAAAAGTGTTAAAACGGAGCAAAACGAGTGTATAAAATAGTATAAAAAAGGTTTAATAAATGTGTTAACAAAGTGGAAATAAAAGTGTAAAAAAAGTGTAAATAACATTGTAAAAAAGGGTAAAAAAGTGATTATAATAGTGACTATAAATAAAAGTGTGAAAAAAGTGTTAGTAAATGAGTAAATGAAAGTGTATAAAATGTTGTAAATAATGGTGTAAATAATAGTTTTAACAAATTAGTATAAATGCGTAAAAATTGAAGTGTAATAAAGAGTGTAAAAAAGAGTGTAAATAAATGTGTAAAAAAGTGCAATTTAAAGTGTTAAAAAAGTGTAAAGAAAAGTGTAAAAAGGAGTGTGAACTAGAGTGTAAGTAATAGTGTAAAAAATAGTTTAAAAAATAGTGTAACGAAAGAGAAAATAATATTGTAAATTTCAGCGTAAATTAAAGTGTTAAAAAAGAGCAAAAAAAGTGTAAAAAATAGTATAAAAAATAGTAAAAAATGTATTAAAAAGTGGAAATAATAGTGTAAAAAAAGTTTAAATAACAGTGTAAAAAAGAGTAAAAAAGGTATAAAAAGTGACGAAAATAATGTTAAAATGAGTGTAAAATACAGTGTAAAAATATGTTGAAAAAAGTGTAAAAAAAGTGAATATTATGGTGTAAAAATTGATGTAAAAAAATTGCAAATAAAAGTGTATAAATGCGTTTAGAAAATAGTGTAAACAAGAGTGTTAATGAAAGTGTAAAAAAAGTGTAAATAACATTGTAAAAAAGGGTAAAAAAGTGATTATAATAGTGACTATAAATAAAAGTGTAAAAAAAGTGTTAGTAAATGAGTAAATGAAAGTGTATATAAAGTTGTAAATAATGGTGTAAATAATAGTTTTAACAAATTAGTATAAATGCGTAAAAATTGAATTGTAATAAAGAGTGTAATAAATGTGTAAAAAAGTGCAATTTAAAGTGTTAAAAAAGTGTAAAGAAAAGTGTAAAAAGGAGTGTGAACTAGAGTGTAAGTAATAGTGTAAAAAAAGTTTAAAAAATAGTTTAACGAAAAAGAAGATAATATTGTAAATTTTAGCGTTAATAAAAGTGTTAAAAAAGAGCAAAAAAAGTGTAAAAAATAGTATAAAAAATAGTAAAAAATGTATTAAAAAAGTGGAAATAATAGTGTAAAAATAGTTTAAATAACAGTGTAAAAAAAAAGTAAAAAAAGTATAAATTGTGACGAAAATGATGTTAAAATAAGTATAAAATACAGTGTAAAAATATGTTAAAAAAAGTGTAAATAAAAGTGTAAATAATGGTGTAAAAATTGATGTAAACAAAAGTGCAAATAAAAGTGTAAAAATGCGTTTAGAAAATAGTGTAAACAAGAGTGTAAACAAAAGGGTAAAACGACTTAAAAAAATGGTGTAAAAAATAGCAATAATAAAAGTGTTTAAACAGAGCAAAAAAAGTGTAAAACATAGTATAAAAAAGGGTTAATAAATGTGTTAACAAAGTGGAAAAAAAAAGTGTAAATAATAGTGTAAAAAACATTGTAAAAAAGATTAAAAAAGTGATTATAATAGTGACTATAAATAAAAGTGTAAAAAAACTGTTAGTAAATGAGTAAATGAAAGTGTATATAAAGTTGTAAATAATGGTTGTAAATAAGAGTTTTAACAAATTAGTATAAATGCGTAAAAATGGAAGTGTAATTAAGAGTGTAAAAAAGGGTGTAAATAAATGTGTAAAAAAGTGCAATTTAAAGTGTTAAAAAAGTGTAAAGAAAAGTGTTAAAAGGAGTGTGAAATAGAGTGTAAGTAATAGTGTAAATAATAGTTAAAAAAAGTGTTACAAAAGAAAAAAAATATTGTTAATGTAAGCGTAAATTAAAGTGTTTAAAAAGAGCAAAAAAAGTGTAAAAAAATAGTAAAACATGTATTATAAAAGTAGAAATAATAGTGTAAAAATAGTTAAAATAAGAGTGTAAAAAAGAGTAAAAAAAGGTAAAAAAATGTGACAATAATGGGGTTAAAATGAGTGTAAAATACAGTGTAAAAATATGTTAAAAAAAGTGTAAATAAAAGTGTATATAATGGTGTAAAAAGTGATGTAAACAAAAGTGCAAATGAAAGTGTATAAATGCGTTAAGAAAATAGTGTAAATAAGAGTGTAAATAAAATTGTAAATAAAAGTGAAAATAATGGTGTAAAAATTAAAACTAAAAAAAGTGTTAAAAAAGTGAAATTAAAGTGTAAAAAATAGTATTAAAATAGTAAAAAATGTATTGAAAAATTGGAAATAATAGTGTAATAATGATTAAAAAACAGTGTAAAAAATAGGCAAAAAAAAATATAAAAAGTGAAAAAAAGTGGGTAAATGAGTGTTTAAAGAAGTGTAAAAAATGTGTACAGATATCTTGAAAAAAGTGTAAATAAAAGTGTAAATAATGGTGTAAAAAATGATGTAAATAAAAGTGCAAATAAAAGTGTATAAATGCATGTAGAAAATAGTGTAAAAAAGAGTGTAATTAAAAGTGTAAATAATAGCGAAAATAATGGCGAAAATTATAGCAATTTAAAAAAGTGTTAAAACAGAGCAAAAAGAGTGTAAAAAACGTATAAACACTTTTATTTTCACTTTTTATACCTAATTTTTGCCCTATTTTTACACTGTTTTTTTTTAACCATTATGACACTATTTTTTCTATTTTTTTATACATTTCTCTCTATTTTTATACTATTTTTTACACTTTTTTTGCTCTTTTTAAACACTTATATTAACGCTTAAATTTACAATATTATTTTCTCTTTCGTTACACTATTTTTTAAACTATTTTTTACACTATTAATTACACTCTAGTTCACACTCCTTTTTACACTTTTTTTACACTTTTTTACAACTTTAAATTCACTTTTTTACGCATTTATTTACACTCTTTTTTACACTCTTTATTACACTTCAATTTTTACGCATTTATACTAATTTGTTAAAACTATTATTTACACCATTATTTACAACATTTTATACACTTTCATTTACACTTTTACTAACACTTTTTTACACTTTTTTATACTTATATATACACTATTATTTTCACTTTTTTACCCTATTTTTACAATGTTATTTACTAAATATTAACACTTTTATTTCCACTTTGTGTACACATTTATTAACCTTTTTTTGTACTTTTTTTACACATTTATACGCTCTGTTTTAACACTTTTTTATGCTACTTTTTACGCTATTATTTTTACTTTAATTTACACTTTTAATTACACTCTTATTTACACTAATTTCTACATGCATTTATACACTTTTATGTACATCATTTTTACATTATTATTTACACTTTTTTCAAGATATTTTTCGACATCTTGTACACTTCTTTAAACACTTATTCAAACACTATTTTTTTTCACTTTTTATACCTTATGTTTGCCCTATTTTTTACACTGTTTTTTTACCATATTAACACTATTATTTCCGATTTTTTAATACATTTTTTACTATTTTTAACTATTTTTTACACTTTTTTTGCTCTGTCTTTACACTTTCTAAGTGCTTTTTTTACACCATTATTTTCACTTTTATTTACACTCTTATTTACACTATTTCCTCAACGCATTTATACACGTTTATTTGCACTTGTGTTTACATCAATTTTTACACAATTATTTACACTTTTATTTACGCTTTTATCAACATATTTTTACACTGTATTTTACACTCATTTTAACACCATTTTCATTACTATAAATACCTTTTTTACTCTTTTTTCAAATGTTCTTTAAACTATTTGTACACTATTATTTCCACTTTTTTAATAAATTTTTTACATTTTTTTATACTATTTTTTACACTTTTTTTGCTCTTTTTTAACACTTTTATTAACGCTTAAATTTATAATATTATTTTATCTTTTGTTACACTATATTTTAAACTATTTTTTACACTATTACTTACACTCTAGTTCACACTTCTTTTTACACTTTTCTTTACACTTTTTTAACACTTTTAATTGCACTTTTTACTAACACTTTTTTTACACTTTTTTTATACTTATATATACACTATTTTTTTCACTATTTTACACTATATTTTACAATGTTATTTACACAATATTAACACTTTTTTTCCCACTTTGTGTACACATTTATTAACCTTATTTGATACTAATTTTTACACTTTTATTCGCTCTGTTTTTACACTTTTTTATGCTATTAATTACGCCATTTTTTTCACTATAATTTACACTTTTAATTACACTCTTACTTACACTATTTTCTACATTTTTACACTTTTTTTATATCCTTTTTCAACATTATTTACACTTTTATTTACACTTTTTTCAAGATTTTTTTACACATTTTTTACACTTCTTTAAACACTCATTTAAACACTGTTTTTTACTTTTTATACCTTTTTTGCACTATTGTTTATACTGTTTTTTTTTAACCATTATTACACTATTATTTCCGAAAAAAGAGCAAAAAAAGTGTAAAAATATGTTGATAAAAGTGAAAATAAAAGTGTAAAGAATGGTGTAAAAATTGATGTAAACAGAAGTGCAAATAAAAGTGTATAAATGCGTTTATAAAATAGTGTAAATAAGAGTGTAAATAAAAGTGTAAATAAAGGAAAAATAATGGTGTAAAAAAAAGCACTATTTAAAGTGTTAAAAAAAGCTAATAAAAGTGTAAAAAATAGAAAAAAAATAGTAAAAAATGTATTAAAAAATCGGAAAAAGTAGTGTAATAATGGTTAAAAAAAACAGTGTAAAAAAAGGGCAAAAATAACGTAAAAAAGTAAAATAATAGTGTTTAAATGAGTGTTTAAAGAAGTGTAAAAAATGTGTAAGAAAATCTTGAAAAAAGTGTAAATAAAAGTGTAAAAAATGGTGTTAAAATGATGTAAAAAAAGTGCAAATAAAAGTGTATAAATGCATGTAGAAAATAGTGTAAGTAAGAGTGTAATTAAAAGTGTAAATTATAGTGAAAAAAATGGCGAAATAAATAGCATAAAAAAGTGTAAAAACAGAGCGAATAAAAGTGTTAAAATTAGTATCAAATAAGGTTAATAAATGTGTACACAAAGTGGAAATAAAAGTGTTAATATTGTGTAAATAACATTGTAAAATATAGTGTAAAATAGTGAAAATAAAAGTGTATAAAAATAGTAAAAAATGTATACAAAAATCATTATAACACCATTTTCGTCACTTTTTATACCTTTTTTACTCTTTTTTACACTGTTATTTAAACTATTTTTACACTATTATTTCCACTTTTTTAATACATTTTTTACTATTTTTTTATACTATTTTTTACACTTTTTTTGCTCTTTTTAAACACTTTAATTAACGCTAAAATTTACAATAATTATTTTTCTTTTTCGTTACACTATTTTTTTAACTATTTTTTACACTTTTACTTACACTCTAGTTTACACTCCTTTTTACACTTTTCTTTACACTTTTTTAACACTTTAAATTGCACTTTTTTACACATTTATTTACACTCTTTTTTACACTCTTAATTACACTTCCATTTTTACGCATTTATACTAATTTGTTAAAACTATTATTCACACCATTATTAACAACATTATTTACACTTTCATTTACTCTTTTACTAACATTTTTTCAACTTTTATTTATTAATGTGTAAAAAAGTGCAATTTAAAGTTTTAAATAAGTGTAAAGAAAAGTGTTAAAAAAGTGTAAAGAAAAGTGTAAAAAGAAGTGTAAACTAGAGTGTAAGTAATAGTGTGAAAAATAGTTTTAAAAATAGTGTAACAAAAAAAAATTAATATTGTAAATTTTAGCGTATATAAAAGTGTTAAAAAAGAGCAAAAAAGTGTAAAAAATAGTATTAAAAAATAGTAAAAAATGTATTAAAAAATGTGGAAAAAATAGTGGATAAATAGTTTAAATACCAGTGTAAAAAAGAGTAAAAAAAAGGTAAAAAAAGTGACAAAAATGGTGTAAAAATGAGTGTAAAATACAGTGTAAAAATATGTTGAAAAAAGTGTAAATAAAAGTGTAAATAATGGTGTAAAAATTGATGTAAACAAAAGTGCAAAAAAACGTATAAATGCGTTTAGAAAATAGTGTTAAAAGGAGTGTAAATAAAAGTGTAAACAAAAGTGAAAATAATGGTTTAAAAAAAAGCACTAATAAAAGTGTTAAAAAAAAGCATATAAAAGTGTAAAAAATAGTATAAAAAATAGTAAAACATGTATTAAAAAATCGGAAAAAGTAGTGTAATAATGGTTAAAAAAAACAGTGTAAAAAATAGGGCAAAAATAACGTAAAAAAGTAAAATAATAGTGTTTAAATGAGTGTTGAAAGAGGTGTAAAACTGTGTAAAAATATGTTGAAAAAAGTGTAAATAAAAGTGTAAAGAATGGTGTAAAAATTGATGTAAACAAAAGTGCAAATAAAAGTGTATAAATGCGTTTAGAAAATAGTGTAAATAAGAGTGTAAATAAAAGTTTAAATAAAAGTGAAAAAAAAATGGTGTAAATAATAGCATAAAGAAGTGTTAAAACAGAGCGAATAAATGTGTATAATTAGTATAAAATAAGGTTTATAAATGTGTACACAAAGTAGAAATAAAAGTTTAAATATTGTGTAAATGACATTTTAAAAAAGGGTAAAATAGTGAAAATAATAGTGTATATATAAGTATAAAAAAAAGTCTAAAAAAGTGTTAGTAAAAGAGTAAATGAAAGTGTATATAATGTTGTAAATAATAGTGTAAATAATAGTTTTAACAAATTAGTAAAAATGAGTATAAATGGAAGTGTAAGTAAGAGTGTAAAAAAGAGGGTAAATAAATGTGTAAAAAAGTGCAATTTAAAGTGTAAAAAAAGGGTAAAGAAAAGTGTTAAAAAAGTGTAAAGAAAACTGTAAAAAGAAGTGTAAACTAGAGTGTAAGTAATAGTGTAAAGAAAGTTTAAAAAATAGTGTAACGAAAGAGAAAATAATATTGTAAATTTTAGCGTTTATAAGAGTGTTTAAAAAGAGCAAAAAAAGTGTGAAAAATAGTATAAAAAAGTAAAAAAATGTATAAAAAAAGTGGAAATAATAGTGTAAAAATAGTTTAAATAACAGTGTAAAAAAGAGTAAAAAAGGTATAAAAAGTGACGAAAATGGTGTTATAATGATTTTTTAATACATTTTTTACTATTTTTATACACTATTATTTTCACTATTTTACACTATATTTTACAATGTTATTTACACAATATTAACACTTTTATTTCCACTTTGTGTACACATTTATTAACCTTATTTGATACAAATTTTTACACTTTTATTCGCTCTGTTTTTACACTTTTTTATGCTATTAATTTCGCCATTTTTTACTATAATTTACACTTTTAATTACACTCTTACTTACACTATTTTCAAACATACATTTATTTGCACTTTTTTACATCATTTAAATTATTTACACTTTTTCAAATTTTTTATACATTTTTTACACTTTTAACTTATCTATATCATCATTTGGTCGGCTTCATCAATTATCCTCGTGTGAATTCTTTAATCCTAGATGCAGCACTGTACACTACAATCAGCGTAGGTGGACCTCATCAGCAGTGAGCCTACGCCTACATTTCGTGTTTCGGTCCTTTAATGATCTGCTGAAATTTTCCTCTGCTGCCTTTCAGTAAACACAAACGATACAGTTTGTAAGGAAAACATTTCCACTTGTGCAAACTGTACGTTGTTTCCGTCTTTTGTAACAAAATGACGGAGATAGCACTACAGTTGCCGGAAACAACCGACAATCTGTCTTTTGAATCTTCTTGACAGGAAACCGGAATCTGCCAGGTTAATAGAATGAATAATTGCATACACGAGCGAGTATCATCATTTGGTCGGCTTCATCAATTATCCTCGTGTGAATTCTTTAATCCTAGATGCAGCACTGTACACTACAATCAGCGTAGGTGGACCTCATCAGCAGTGAGCCTACGCCTACATTTCGTGTTTCGGTCCTTTAATGATCTGCTGAAATTTTCCTCTGCTGCCTTTCTGTAAAAACAAACGATACAGTTTGTAAGGAAAACATTTCCACTTGTGCAAACTGTACGTTGTTTCCGTCTTTTGTAACAAAATGACGGAGATAGCACTACAGTTGCCGGAAACAACCGACAATCTGTCTTTTGAATCTTCTTGACAGGAAACCGGAATCTGCCAGGTTAATAGAATGAATAATTGCATACACGAGCGAGTATCATCATTTGGTCGGCTTCATCAATTATCCTCGTGTGAATTCTTTAATCCTAGATGCAGCACTGTACACTACAATCAGCGTAGGTGGACCTCATCAGCAGTGAGCCTACGCCTACATTTCGTGTTTCGGTCCTTTAATGATCTGCTGAAATTTTCCTCTGCTGCCTTTCTGTAAAAACAAACGATACAGTTTGTAAGGAAAACATTTCCACTTGTGCAAACTGTACGTTGTTTCCGTCTTTTGTAACAAAATGACGGAGATAGCACTACAGTTGCCGGAAACAACCGACAATCTGTCTTTTGAATCTTCTTGACAGGAAACCGGAATCTGCCAGGTTAATAGAATGAATAATTGCATACACGAGCGAGTATCATCATTTGGTCGGCTTCATCAATTATCCTCGTGTGAATTCTTTAATCCTAGATGCAGCACTGTACACTACAATCAGCGTAGGTGGACCTCATCAGCAGTGAGCCTACGCCTACATTTCGTGTTTCGGTCCTTTAATGATCTGCTGAAATTTTCCTCTGCTGCCTTTCTGTAAAAACAAACGATACAGTTTGTAAGGAAAACATTTCCACTTGTGCAAACTGTACGTTGTTTCCGTCTTTTGTAACAAAATGACGGAGATAGCACTACAGTTGCCGGAAACAACCGACAATCTGTCTTTTGAATCTTCTTGACAGGAAACCGGAATCTGCCAGGTTAATAGAATGAATAATTGCATACACGAGCGAGTATCATCATTTGGTCGGCTTCATCAATTATCCTCGTGTGAATTCTTTAATCCTAGATGCAGCACTGTACACTACAATCAAATAGCACTTTTATTAGTGCTATTTTTAACACCATTATTTGTACATTTATTTACACTCTTATTTACACTATTTTCTAAACGCATTTATATACTTTTATTTGCACTTTTGTTTACATCAATTTTTACACCAATCTTTACACTTTTATTTACACTTTTTTAACATATTTTTACACTGTATTTTACAGTCATTTTAACACCATTTTCGTCACTTTTTATACTTTTTTTTACTCTTTTTTACACTGTTATTTAAACTATTTTTACACTATTATTTCCACTTTTTTAATACATTTTTTACTATTTTTTAATGCTATTTTTTACACTTTTTTGCTCTTTTTTACACTTTTATTAACGCTAAAATTTACAATATTTTTTTCTCTTTCGTTACCTATTTTTAAACTTTTTTTACACTATTACTTACACTCTAGTTCACACTTCTTTTCACACTTTTTTTTACACTTTTTAAACACTTTAAATTGCATTTTTTACACATTTATTTACACTCTTTTTTACACTCTTAATTACACTTTTATTCTTACGCATTTTTACTAATTTGTTAAAACTATTATTTTCACCATTATTTACAACATTATATACACTTTCATTTACTCTTTCCTAACACTTTTTTTACACTTTTTTTATACTTATATATACACTATTATTTTCACTGTTTTACCCTATTTTTACAATGTTATTTACACAATATTAACACTTATTTTCCACTTTGTTTACACATTTATTAACCCTATTTTATACTTTTTTTTACACTTTTATTCGCTCTGTTTTTACACTTTTTAATGCCATTATTTACGCCATTATTATTTTCAATTTTTAATACATTTGTTACTATTTTTATACTATTTTTTACACTTTTATTTGCTCTTTTTTAACACTTTTATTAGTGCTATTTTTTACACCATTATTTTTACTTTTATTTACACTTTTATTTACACTCTTGTTTACACTATTTTCTTAATGCATTTTTACACTTTTTTTGCACTTTTGTTTACACCAATTTTTACACCATTATTTACACTTTTATTTACACTTTTTTCAACATATTTTTACACTGTATTTTACACTCATGTTAACACCATTTTCGTCACTTTTTATACCTTTTTTTACTCTTTTTTACACTGTCTTTTAAACTATTTTTAAACTATTGTTTCCACTTTTTTAATACATTTTTTACAATTTTTTTATACTATTTTTTACACTTTTTTTGCTCTTTTTTAACACTTTAATTAACGCTATAATTTACAATATTATGTTCTCTTTCGTTACACTTTTTTTTTAAACTATTTTTTACATTATTACTTAGGCTTTAGTTTACACTCTTTTTTACACTTTTCTTTACACTTTTTTAACACTTTAAATTGCACTTTTTTACACATTTATTTACACTCTTTTTTACACTCTTAATTACACTTCCATTTTTACGCCTTTATACTAATTTGTTAAAACTATTATTTACACCATTATTTACACCATTTTATACACTTTAATTTAATCTTTTACTAACACTTTTTTTACACTTTTTTATACTTATATATACACTATTATTTTCACTATTTTACCCTATTTTTACAATGTTATTTACACAATATTAACACTTTTATTTCCACTTTGTTTACATATTTATTAACCTTATTTTATACTATTTTTTACACTTTTATTCGCACTGTTTTAACACTTTTTTATGCTATTATTTACGATATTATTTTCACTATAATTTACACTTTTTATTACACTTCTATTTACACTTTCTTATACATGCATTTATACACTTTTATTTGCACTTTTTTTTACATCATTTTTTATACCATTATTAACACTTTTTTTACACTTTTTTTAAGATATTTTTATATATTTTTACACTTTTTAAAACATATATTTAAACACTATTATTTTCACTTTTTATGCCTTATTTTTGCCCTATTTTTTACACTGTTTTTTTAACCATTATTACACTATTATTTTCAATTTTTAAATACATTTTTTACTATTTTTATACTATTTTTTACACTTTTATTTGCTCTTTTTGTACACCTTTATTAGTGCTATTTTTTACACCATTATTTTTACTTTTATTTACACTTTTATTTACACTCTTATTTACACTATTTTCTTAATGCATTTTTACACTTTTTTTTGCACTTTTGTTTACACCAATTTTTACACTATTATTTACACTTAATTTTACACTTTTTTCAACATATTTTTACACTGTATTATAAACGCATTTTAACACCATTTTCGTCACTTTTAATACCTTTTTTTACTCTTTTTTACACTATTATTTCCACTTTTTTAATACATTTTTTACTATTTTTTATACTATTTTTTACACTTTTTTTGCTCTTTTAAAACACATTAATTACCGCTAAAATTTACAATATTATTTTCTCTTTCGTTACACTATTTTTTAAACTTTTTTTACACTATTACTTACACTCTAGTTCACACTTTTTTTTACACTTTTCTTGACACTTTTTAACACTTAAAATTGCACTTTTTACGCATTTATTTACACTCTTTTTTCACTCTTTATTACACTTCTATTTTTACGAATTTATACTCTTTTGTTAAAACTATTATTTACACCATTTTTTCCAACATTATATACACTTTCATTTACTCATTTACTAACACTTTTTTACACTTTTATCTATAGTAACTTTTATAATCACTTTTTTACCCTTTTTTACAATGTTATTTACACTATAATTACACTTTTATTTCTACTTTGTTTACACATTTATTTACCCTTTTTTATACTATTTTTTACACTTTTATTTGCTCTTTTTTAACACTTTTATTAGTGTTATTTTTTACACCATTTTTTTACATTTTTTACACTTTTATTTACACTCTTTTTTACACTATTATCTAAACGCATTTTTACACTTTTATTTGCACTTTTGTTTACATCAATTTTTACACCATTATTTTCACTTTTATTTACACTTTTTTAAAGATATTTTTACACATTTTTTACACTTCTTTAAACACTTCTTAAAACACTATTTTTTTTTTGCTTTTTATACCTTTTTTTACACTGTTTTTTTTAACTATTATTACACTCTTACCTTCAATTTTTTAATACATTTTTCACAATTTTTTTATACTATTTTTTACACTTATATTTGCTCTTTTTTAACCCTTTTATTAGTGCTATTTTTTACACCAATATTTTCACTTTTATTTACACTCTTTTTTACACTATTTTCTAAACGCATTTATACACTTTTATTTGCACTTTTGTTTACATCAATTTTTACACCATGTTATACACTTTTATTTACACCTTTTTCAACATATTTTTACACTGTATTTTACACTCATTTTAACATTATTTTCGTCACTTTTTATACCTTTTTTACTCTTTTTTACACTGTTATTTAAACTATTTTTACACTATTATTTCCACTTTTTAAATACATTTTTTATTATTTTTTTATACTATTTTTTACAATTTTTTTGCTCTTTTTTAACACTTTAATAAACGCTAAAATTTACAATATTATTTTCTCTTTCGTAAAACGATTTTTTAAACTATTTTTTACACTATTTCTTACACTCTAGTTCACACTCCTTTTTACACTTTTCTTTACACTTTTTAGCACTTTAAATTGCACTTTTTTACACATTTATTTACACTCTTTTTTACACTCTTAATTACACTTCCATTTTTACGCATTTATACTAATTTGTTAAAACTATTATTTACACCATGATTTACAACATTATGTACGCTTTTTTTACTCTTTTACTAACACTTTTTTTACACTTTTTTTATACTTATATATTCGCTATTATTTTTTTATTTTACACTATTTTTACAATGTGTTTTACACAATATTTTACACTTTTATTTTAACTTTGTTTACACATTTAAAAACCTTTTTTTATACTATTTTTTACACTTTTATTTGCTCTTTTTTAACACTTTTATTAGTGTTATTTTTTACACCATTTGTTTACATTTTTTACACTTTTATTTACACTCTTTTTTACACTATTATCTAAACGCATTTTTACACTTTTATTTGCACTTTTGTTTACATCAATTTTTACACCATTATTTTCACTTTTATTTACACTTTTTTAAAGATATTTTTACACATTTTTTACACTTCTTTAAACACTTCTTAAAACACTATTTTTTTTTGCTTTTTATACCTTTTTTTACACTGTTTTTTAACTATTGAAAATAATAGTTAAAAAAACAATAATTTTTTAATAATTTTTTTCACTTTTTTTAAGATATTTTTATATATTTTTTACACTTCTTTAAACACATATTTAAACACTATTATTTTCACTTTTTATACCTTATTTTTGCCCTATTTTTTACACTTTTTTTAACTATTGTTACACTATTATTTTCAATTTTTTAATACATTTGTTACTATTTTTATACTATTTTTTACACTTTTATTTGCTCTTTTTTAACACTTTTGTTAGTGCTATTTTTTACACCATTATTTTTACTTTTATTTACACTTTTATTTACACTCTTGTTTACACTATTTTCTTAATGCATTTTTACACTTTTTTTGCGCTTTTGTTTACACCAATTTTTACACCATTATTTACACTTTTATTTACACTTTTTTCAACATATTTTTACACTGTATTTTACACTCATGTTAACACCATTTTCGTCACTTTTTATACCTTTTTTTACTCTTTTTTACACTGTCTTTTAAACTATTTTTAAACTATTGTTTCCACTTTTTTAATACATTTTTTACAATTTTTTTATACTATTTTTTACACTTTTTTTGCTCTTTTTTAACACTTTAATTAACGCTATAATTTACAATATTATGTTCTCTTTCGTTACACTTTTTTTAAACTATTTTTTACATTATTACTTAGGCTTTAGTTTACACTCTTTTTTACACTTTTCTTTACACTTTTTTAACACTTTAAATTGCACTTTTTTACACATTTATTTACACTCTTTTTTACACTCTTAATTACACTTCCATTTTTACGCCTTTATACTAATTTGTTAAAACTATTATTTACACCATTATTTACACCATTTTATACACTTTAATTTAATCTTTTACTAACACTTTTTTTACACTTTTTTATACTTATATATACACTATTATTTTCACTATTTTACCCTATTTTTACAATGTTATTTACACAATATTAACACTTTTATTTCCACTTTGTTTACATATTTATTAACCTTATTTTATACTATTTTTTACACTTTTATTCGCACTGTTTTAACACTTTTTTATGCTATTATTTACGATATTATTTTCACTATAATTTACACTTTTTATTACACTTCTATTTACACTTTCTTATACATGCATTTATACACTTTTATTTGCACTTTTTTTACATCATTTTTTATACCATTATTAACACTTTTTTTACACTTTTTTTAAGATATTTTTATATATTTTTACACTTTTTAAAACATATATTTAAACACTATTATTTTCACTTTTTATGCCTTATTTTTGCCCTATTTTTTACACTGTTTTTTTAACCATTATTACACTATTATTTTCAATTTTTAAATACATTTTTTACTATTTTTATACTATTTTTTACACTTTTATTTGCTCTTTTTGTACACCTTTATTAGTGCTATTTTTTACACCATTATTTTTACTTTTATTTACACTTTTATTTACACTCTTATTTACACTATTTTCTTAATGCATTTTTACACTTTTTTTTGCACTTTTGTTTACACCAATTTTTACACTATTATTTACACTTAATTTTACACTTTTTTCAACATATTTTTACACTGTATTATAAACGCATTTTAACACCATTTTCGTCACTTTTAATACCTTTTTTTACTCTTTTTTACACTATTATTTCCACTTTTTTAATACATTTTTTACTATTTTTTATACTATTTTTTACACTTTTTTTGCTCTTTTAAAACACATTAATTACCGCTAAAATTTACAATATTATTTTCTCTTTCGTTACACTATTTTTTAAACTTTTTTTACACTATTACTTACACTCTAGTTCACACTTTTTTTACACTTTTCTTGACACTTTTTAACACTTAAAATTGCACTTTTTACGCATTTATTTACACTCTTTTTTCACTCTTTATTACACTTCTATTTTTACGAATTTATACTCTTTTGTTAAAACTATTATTTACACCATTTTTTCCAACATTATATACACTTTCATTTACTCATTTACTAACACTTTTTTACACTTTTATCTATAGTAACTTTTATAATCACTTTTTTACCCTTTTTTACAATGTTATTTACACTATAATTACACTTTTATTTCTACTTTGTTTACACATTTATTTACCCTTTTTTATACTATTTGTACACTTTTTTTGCTCTTTTTTAACACTTTTATTAGTGCTATTTTTTTCACCATTATTTTCACTTTTATTTACACTCTTTTTTACACTATTTTCTAAACGCATTTATACACTTTTATTTGCACTTTTGTTTACATCAATTTTTACACCATTATTTACACTTTTATTTACACTTTTTTCAAGATATTTTTACACATTTTTTACACTTCTTTAAACACTTCTTAAAACACTATTTTTTTTTGCTTTTTATACCTTTTTTACACTGTTTTTTTAACTATTATTACACTATTATTTTCAATTTTTTAATACATTTTTCACAATTTTTTATACTATTTTTTACACTTTTATTTGCTCTTTTTTAACACTTTTATTAGTGTTATTTTTTACACCATTTTTTTACATTTTTTACACTTTTATTTACACTCTTTTTTACACTATTATCTAAACGCATTTTTACACTTTTATTTGCACTTTTGTTTACATCAATTTTTACACCATTATTTTCACTTTTATTTACACTTTTTTAAAGATATTTTTACACATTTTTTACACTTCTTTAAACACTTCTTAAAACACTATTTTTTTTGCTTTTTATACCTTTTTTTACACTGTTTTTTAACTATTATTACACTCTTACCTTCAATTTTTTAATACATTTTTCACAATTTTTTTATACTATTTTTTACACTTATATTTGCTCTTTTTTAACCCTTTTATTAGTGCTATTTTTTACACCAATATTTTCACTTTTATTTACACTCTTTTTTACACTATTTTCTAAACGCATTTATACACTTTTATTTGCACTTTTGTTTACATCAATTTTTACACCATGTTATACACTTTTATTTACACCTTTTTCAACATATTTTTACACTGTATTTTACACTCATTTTAACATTATTTTCGTCACTTTTTATACCTTTTTTACTCTTTTTTACACTGTTATTTAAACTATTTTTACACTATTATTTCCACTTTTTAAATACATTTTTTATTATTTTTTTATACTATTTTTTACAATTTTTTTGCTCTTTTTTAACACTTTAATAAACGCTAAAATTTACAATATTATTTTCTCTTTCGTAAAACGATTTTTTAAACTATTTTTTACACTATTTCTTACACTCTAGTTCACACTCCTTTTTACACTTTTCTTTACACTTTTTAGCACTTTAAATTGCACTTTTTTACACATTTATTTACACTCTTTTTTACACTCTTAATTACACTTCCATTTTTACGCATTTATACTAATTTGTTAAAACTATTATTTACACCATGATTTACAACATTATGTACGCTTTTTTT
>WNNJ02002606.1:0-34330 GCA_012934845.2 Pomphorhynchus laevis
TAAAAATATAAAAATACAATATTATTTTCCTGAAGAAGGCCACTAGTTGGTCGAAAGCTTGAATAAAACGATATCTTTGTGTTTCCGGTTTGACTTAAAATCCGAGTATTAATTTATACAATTATCCGTCAAAGGATCCCGGAGCTGATTTGAATAAATAATCTAAACTATATATATATATATATATATAAATTTTAATATTTTTTATTGTTTCGATTGCATTTTGAAAATATTTCGAATATGTTAGCAGGTACTAGTGAAATATAATAATAAAATCGATTTCTTTTCCTGATTCCTTTTGCATTTAAAATATGTTAAATTTATGTGTAAGGATGAGCATATTTCTTATTATCCTTAGCATTAAGATGCAATATTTATACTCAATATTTATTTGAAGGTAAACATTTGTATTCAAATTATTCGAAATATGTTCAAAAACAAAACCAACAGTAACCTATTTTAGTTTTACTGGGTGCATAACATATTAATTCTATATTTCTTTTTTATATTTTAATAAACATTTTATTCGCTTTACTGTCTTGTTCAGAAAAATTTCGAAATGGAATATCACTCTTTTGCATTAATAAAATCAACTGATTGAAACATTTTTAAAGTAACACTTTTTGAATAGTTTAGAATTTTAAAACTTAGTGTATTAATGGTTAAAATTAACCATGCGATATAAGAATATATGTAGTAAATTATGAAAGCTGAGCGATGTAGTTTGTAGTAGCCTTCAATCCGTTCAATAATGATCTCAACAGAATTTTATGCAGTGCATCGTTAATATAATAGTCCCATATGATACGACAAATCATAATAACCCTAATGAATTTTATACGACAAATCATAATAACCCTAATGAATTTTATGGATCACATAATCCGTCAGTAGTGAACTGATTTTACTTACTTAGTAATTCGCTTTTTAGTTATGATGCTTACTTACATTTAGAAATTATTTCTTGTGTAAGCAAACTCCATTGTAAGTTAGCAGAAAAATCGAGAAGAGTCCAATATTTATTTTGTCTTCAAATATTCAACCACTACTGCGGTCATCATCAGAAAAACGTCATTGAACACGTTACAACAAACATATAAAGCAAAACTAGAAATGGAAGAAGCATACCGAAAGTTAATCTGAAAAATTAAAGTTACCATTTGTAATAAAGTGGGTAGGCACATCCGGTTTATTCCCCTCGAAGTTGCTGTCGGGATCTATGTAACGTAATATGATATCCTCTTTTATTTGACTTATAGACTTATCACTTTCGTGGGATATAATTTCTGTACCGGCAAAATTTACGTTGTGGTCGTTGGCGGCTAAGTGATTCCAGACTGCTAAATTGATTAGCCCAAGACGTAGTGCCCGCTTGTGAAACAATAATCAAACAGCTTTTCGCCTGTTGGTCCTATGTAATGAGCCGCACAACCATTACACAGTATACGGTAGATCCATCTCATCTTTTCATATTTTGGTTTTATTGTGAATAAACCAGAAATACCAGGCCCATGTTTACAAAATACGCTACTGTGAGAACCTGTACTTATATACACTAGTCTTAACAAGCGTTGGATAAGATCAAATGAGTGATCGTTCCAAAACGAAAAATTTAAATATTTTGTTTCAGGCTTTAAACAGTTGTTTCGTGCTTTATTGTAAATCTCTTTGGCTGCGTTGTGACTGCGCTTAATAGCAAAAAGAGGGTATCCCACCTCGAATAGGGACTGTCTTATTTTCTCGTATTCTACTTTCAGATCTACCTTTGTAAAGCAGTATCTATGCATGTAATAGCGAACGAGCAGCAGATATCTTATACCTCATCGGGAAAATGGTAAATTAAATTTTTTAGATTAATTTCCGGGATGTTTCTTCCAGATCTAGTTTTGCTTTATATGTTTGTTGTAACGTGTTCAATGACGTTTTCCTGATGATCACCGCAATAGTGGTTGAATATTTGAAAACAAAAAGAATATCAGACTTCTCGATTTTTTCCGAAATTATTTTTCAGAAGACAATTCGAATTTCTTCCCAATGTCGCTTTTTTGAGCGAGCACTAAAAACTGATTGTTTTTATGATATGAATTTATCAATATTGTTTACTGTTTTAAGTTAGTTGTTAATGTGGTTTTATACTACTTTTATCGATAATAATGCATAGTACTTTTTATTTCTGATTTTAGTTTCCATCTTGTTCGTTTCCTAATTGCAAATGCGATGCTTTCACACCACAACGAATTCAATGCAGGACATGTGCATCTTGTGGTCACGATTTAATCCCACACGGTATGTGAAAGAATGAAGTAAAAATTTACTAGTTTATGTGAATTATCAAGATTATTTCACGCTGTTATCGGTATTGTGGCATCACAACATTGAATAACAAAATATATTTTTACATTTGTACATTAAGGGAAATCAATACAAAATTATATAACAAATGATCAGGAAATCGTATTTGGACTAATCGTATTTGGTAGATTTATTTTCTACCGCTTTAGCTTACTTCCTCAATTTTGATAAGTACGTCGTTTTAACGACCGCACAAATACGTTAAAATCCGAATTAATCAAAATAAGCTCCATTAACAAATTTAAATGTTTTTGATTAAAAAATAAAACAAACAACTTGCATGGTTTTTATAAGAAACTATAGATTTTATTTTAATTTTCTCTATAAAGAGGAAATAAAACAGGAATAATGCCAAAATGCAAGAGTTTTATTTTGCACATGTTTCGTAAAACTATCATCAAAAAACAAATAATTTTAGATTGATGACGGCTACTTTGATGGCATATTGCGTCCATCGTCGTTAAGAAAATAATTATTTTATCATTTGATAATAATGAGCTTCTATTAAACTCTAAAATTACAAATATGTGTTTGATCATTGTATTTTTAATTGTATACACACTGCATACAATCAATACGATGATTTTTAGGAACATTATACATACATCCTTATAATATGATAGTGTGCGTTGAATTTCGTATAATTGAAAATGAGTACGATTGCTTTTATTTTTTTAGCTTTTAACATTCTACTACTGCTATCAGCCAAGAATATCGCTTCAAATCACCACCAAGAGACTCCTCAATGTGAGGACATCGTTGACATTACCTCATTAATCCTATGGCAAACAAACGCTATTCCTGTTCGTCTTCACATTTTGCTTGATCGTCTACTTAGCTCTTTACCAAAAGATTATATCAGGCAATTATTGGCTGGCTTTGGTTGGAACTATTTGAGCTATTCGAAGGGATATATCTCACAGGTAAAGATTTGCTGTAATACGCCAGGAAACTGACAATTTTTAAAAATCACAACTCCATTAAAATTGCATCTACGTTAGCCACTTTTTTCTTATACTAATCATATATATATCGTATATATACAATATATATACAAACCTTAATATATAAAAAAATATATACAAACCTTAAAAAATGAGAAATAATATACATACAATGTACTGAAGAAGGGCAGTTAGCCCGAAAGCTTTACAACAAATTGCTCTTGGTCTTTATTTCCTGTTTTTGCTACTTACGACAATTATATATATAATTCTGATGATTATAGGCACCACAACCTGGGGTCAATCGCTCTTGACGCTGCATATATATTTGTCGAAAATATTTCGTGAAATTACAAACCAGGCAACAAGCAAGAATTTATTTATTGATTCAAAACGTTTCGGCTTACGCCTTCTTCATTTGAACAATTCTGCACACTAACAAAATCCTAGATTTTGTTAGTGTGCAGAATTGTTCAAATGAAGAAGGCGTAAGCCGAAACGTTTTGAATCAATAAATAAATTCTTGCTTGTTGCCTGGTTTGTATTTTCACGAAATATTTTCGACATATATATGTATGCGAAAATTTGTTTTTATTATCTATCGACCGTTCTACCATTTTACGCCTCAATGATAATTATTACCATCAATTCGTATAAAATGTGACTCGCGCTCTTTGTTCTTTTGGTGATGATGACATTATCGGAAGAAACGTTATTTTTTATTAATAAAATATAAAAAAATTATTGGAAAGAAAAGAGGAAATTTTTTATTGATTAAAATTTCCTCTTATTTTTTTTAATTTCCTCGTTTCGTTAATCCAGCTCCAATAATTCTTTATCAATAATAGATCATTATCAACTATTTAAAATAAAATATATTTACATTTATCTTTTTCTAACGTACAAATGAACATACGATTTAACATAATTTGACTTCCATACATAATATAGCCTCCATGCAGTTAAATATTACAAATTAAAAGTTGCACTTTCTAAGCAGGATCAATAAAGCTCTATTTATTTACTTTCCGCTAGCTGTTACTAGTACCATTATCAGAAATAAAACGCCTTGCTTTTGATGATGCTATAACAGTTAGCAAAATATAAAAATAAATGTGTTTTGATTGATCCTGCATCAAATCAGATCAGATAACTGACCCGACGTATTTTATAGTATATATAAATAAAAAATAAAGATTAATTACAAATAAAAATTATTATATAACATTTTATACAATTTATATTTATGTAGTGACAACATGGATTATTAAAATTTAAAATAAAAGTCAATTGTTATGAATTTACTAATAAATAACATACGATATATCAGAATAAGGATTAGAGATCATAAGGTCTAATCATAAGGATTAGAACTGCTATGTTATCAGGTTTCGGCCCCTATTACTCGACTCAACCTAGTAGCGGGGCCAAATACATGCTAATGACGTATTTCCTCTGATGAAATTTGATTATTTAGTGAACCTTATTCAAATACAAAGTATATTAATTATTATCCGTCTATAAAAATATTTCGTTTAATAGTTTAAATAAATTTTTAATAATATTTTGTTGATTTATAAATTGTAAATTTTATAGTTTAATAATATCTTGTGGATTTATAATTCTCAATTAAAAGAAAAAGAAAAAAATCAAACTTGTTTGAAAATTAGCAGAAAATAATAATGACGTATCAATAATAATATTTTGTTGATTTATATTTCTCTATTATAAAAAATGAAAAGATAAATAAATCATCAAATTATGTAAACAAAATAGATCCATTTAAAACAAATAGATCAAAATAAATTATTTTTAACTAATTAAAGTACTATTATTTTGCAAATTCCACACGTCGCTACAATCATTTTCAGTAGTTGATTGTAATGAAAAAGAAACAAAAATTAGCAAATTGATGATAATCAATTAGCGCTAAAACACACGAAACTTCATCTATATGTGTTACTAATGTGTTGGTTTTGTTTCCTTTTGTACATGAATACTTCTGAAAATGATGGAAGTGTTACGCATTGAGAATTTCCAATCAAATAAACTATTGGCTAGGCAACATAAATTATTACTTTTATCGAAAATTGTTTATTTAAATGCTTATCTAAACATCCATTCAAATATTTAGTATCAGCTGAATATCAAAACATGTCTTTGCAATTAAATGCTTATTTGTTAGTGTTTATTGTTATTGTTTAAATAGTTAAATAAAAAATATTTAGATAACTAAATATTTAGATAAGTAAACATTGCCACATATTTTGTAAATATTATATTTTATAAACAAAACGATTTACATAAAGAGCTTACCGTGACACTCACTTGTTGTTTTTACTGAGCTTTTTCGTCTGATCAAATGTAATTGAGGATAATAGCAACGCGTATCGAATGTTTCAATTTTTTTTATATAAATTGAAACATTTATTGTTCATCATCTAATATTGATATATTACAATGTATGATGATATAGCATACGACGAATTAAACAAATCGTCGGATAATAGTTGTGAGCATCGTAGTAGCATAGATATTGAATCAGCTAAAATTATAAATTTCATAATATTAAAGCAAGTTGACGCTCTTATTAAAAAAACTGAAGGTGTATATATATTTTGTTATTTAGAGAGCATTTATGATAATTTTATCTTTAATGAAGACTATATATATGTGTGTGTTTATATAACATGTGTATAATTAAGGATTATCAAAATATTTAGAGTATGCAACTAAAATGCGGTTTTAGTTGGGATAAACCCAACTAAAGGGTTTTATCCTTTGAGAATAAAAGTATACAACCCTTTAATCCTTTTATCGTTAAAAAATTATTACCCGGAGTGCAAACGGATGCTCGCGTTGTTTAACGCTAGTCATAATTCCTCGGTTATTATAAATATACATATTTCTAAATTTTGTAAAGTGTGGATATCTTCTTCATACTTGTAAACAAAGAGTTTTCCGATGAAAGTATTAAACCAGTTGTGTAATGTGACGATTGGTTGTTCTCTTGTCAACTAATATACCATCTCGTCATTTATAATGACAGCCGCTCTTCTTTTTCAAAAGCAATTCAGTTAGCGATGGTGTGCTAACAACAATTCTTCTCTGCACTTACATCGTTACACAATTAAACTTTATCGCGACAATCAAAAATGCGCGTATGTCGTATATATTCACTACTGAATATCATTGTTTTGTATTTGTGCTTTTCTATAGGATGATTGTTCAGCTAAGATGAAAGGTTGGATAATGGTGGAGTCCATGTACGAAGATATGATTGTTCAGCAGTTTCTCCGTTTTCCTCAAACACAAGCAATGGCTGCATCCCTCCTGAAAAGCAGTACCTTGAAATGCCAATTCGCAATGTTGACATCACCAGCTTCAGCAGCAAGTTCTCACCACCCCGTTCATCAATCTTTATTGTTGACACCTCTACCGCCGCAGTCATCATCATCGATATCAACTACTCCAACAACTGTAACCGAAACCCAACAAGATCTAATGGGAAGTAGACGATCATCCACTCAATCTAAACATTTTACCGATAGCAGCATCCACAATAGCAGGGACTATAACCACAGAAGAGCAACATTGAACTATGACGCTGCAGCACCGAACCGAGGTTATTTTAGTATTAGTAGTTTTCATTCACCACCACTAACTAGCGCTACAAATACCGGTAATTCCCCTCGTTCCATGCTGAACACTTGCTGTTCGCAACAAGACCAACAACGGCACGATTTCGGTAATAGCAGTAACGCTGTTGTTGGTAGTGATGTACTAACTTTATCGAATAAGTTATGCGATGAGCCATTGGAATTTACCAGCAACATCGTTGTCGACCAATACCGTCGGTTCAATAACGTTCAGAACTGCCATCGACGTCGTCGCCGCTGGCCGCAAAGACCACCACCTTTAATCGTGACAACATCAAAATCGTCTGAGCACATCACTGTTGCTTCCACGACAACTATGATACCGGCGTCACCATCAAAACCTCAAATACCATCTCAACCAATACCACAGCCACCACCGTCATTCGACAAGCCTAAATACTTTGCTAATAATATATTAGATAGTACATCAACTACGGTAACCACAGTACCGTCCTCATCGACATCAGTGACGATTGACAATGCTATTAATGAGGAAAGTAAACTGTTTCCATATTCATCATCTATGAAAAGAAACCAACAGTCATGTGAATGGTTACTTGATGTTACTGATAACATATCAAACTCTACGACAGGAGGAGGCCTTCATCGAGATTCTAATGGCGCTTGTAATGATGAGAACTACAACTGTAAAGACGACATACCTAGCGCTCCATTTTCAAGAAAACGTAGAAAACATAGCCACTACTATAATTCCACCATCACTGCTGCTTCTAGTACTGTAAATGATGAGAATGTAAATCTTGTAATTAAAGATGGCAATGAAGGTGACGCTAACAATAGTACAAATTATACCACCGTAAACAATCAAAGACTACAAGAAGGTGGTGATAGGATTAAGTCCATAAGCGGCAGTAACGATATTGGTAATACATCAAAAATAGCAAAGAAAAGGGTTCGATGTGTCACTTGCTTGAAGACGTTCTGCGATAAGGGTGCATTAAAAATACACTACAGTGCGGTACATCTTCGGGAAATGCATCAATGTACAGTAAAAGGATGCACAATGCTATTTAGCTCAAGGAGATCGCGAAACAGACATAGCGCGAATCCTAATCCGAAGCTTCACTTGCCGAGGTCATTTGCCCATAAAAATCAAAACGGAGTTGATGGGTACAGCAGCATATCTGATGCTACTCTTTCTGAAACTTGTTATGGTAACTGCTCTGAACTGATGATAACATCATCATCGGTAAATAAAATCATGGAAATGGATGATGGTGATGATGAAAACCGATGTAGAATCCGACCCTTACAAAGTATTACGAGAAAATCGCTGGCTGATGACAAAGCTAATGGTATTGAAAGAAGACGAAGGACTCTTAGCAACACCAATGAAGACCAGTTTGCCCTCGCTGCTACTACTAACGAAGCAGATAATCGAGCATCAGCGTACCCTGCTCGTAATTTAATTTTCGATTCTAGTACAAAGAATAAAGATCATCGGTTTTCGGCTGCCAAATTTACAAATCATCTTCCAAATCGTCGTGTGCAAGAAAACAACGTAAATTATCTATTAAATCCACGACGATCTCCTTCTTCATCATCGATAAAAAATTGCAAATATTCTAATCGTATTCCGTCATCGTCAAAATTGACATTATGTGATCCAGATACGACCATTCTGCTGTCTAAAAGCTCATGCAGCAAGACAACAGAACAGCTGACAAAGCTAATTCGCGGTTACTGTATGTCGTCATCTTATCTTCCAGTTGACAAATACTGTTGTGCTGATGAGGACATTGATTGTTGCTGTGAGGACGGCGATGGCGTAAGAGGTCACCTTGGCCATTGTGACAGTAGCACTGTCGGTGACAATTCTTTATTGAAAATATCTAGCGAAAATTGTAGCAGCGATTTTGAAAACTCAACTTACCTCGATTGTCCACTCGATTTGAGTGTTAATAGAAAGGCTAGCATGCTTAACGCCTAACAGAAACAGTAACAACAACTAAATCGGACAACGGAATGTGACTACTTCACAATACTAATACATTAAATACTTGCAAATATTATTAATTACTGCTGCGAACTGCACTTTGACCAGCAGATAGATAAAAAGTCACTTCTGTTTTTATAACAGAGAGATATTCTTCGACACATACTACCACCGTAGAAACAAAACTAGCGTTTCGTAGTCGTCATCGCTGTTGCCGCCCCCTGTCGCCGCCACTGTCGTTGTCGTCGCCACTGTCGCAGCCGGCTACTGCTACCACTGGCTGAATTAAAAAAAACTAACGACAACAGACAAGAAGGGAATGCTAAGCTACATTAGAAGACATTTTTAGCAAAACATGATGCAAATTTGTGAATTTTGATTTCTGTTTCTTTATAAATATACAAATTATTGATTTTCTGTCAGAACAGAAACTTGCCGTCTGCTGATATGTTGTAAAAATGCGATATTATTTTTCTGTGAAAAAAACTAAATTTTCTTTATGATGACATTATAATTAATCATTCTGTATTTAACGAACATTTATTTATAATCAGATTAGCTAACTGAGTCTACGTATTTTATATTACTTATTAATTAAAAATAATGTTAAATAAAATTTAAATAATTAAATAATTAAATAATTATAAATAATAAATAATTAAACAATTGAATAATTGTTACAATTTAAAATAATTTTTATGAATTGACTAACAAATAGCAGACGGTGTATCAGAATAAGGATTAGACGTCACCAGGAAGAACTGCTTTGCTATCAGATGTCGACCTCTATTACTCGACTAAACATAACAGCGAGGCAAATAAATACTTATTACGTATTTACTCTGCTGAAATTTGATTATTTAGTGTATTTTATTCTAATACAAAATATGTTATTTATTATTTTAAATTTCAATTTTTGTTTTATTTTAACTTGATAAAAACTACAATAATGTGCAACTACAATGAATAACTTTATGTCTTTGTAGTGTAGGCGTTCAATTGCATTCAGTGTTACGTAAGCGAGGTCAATACTGATTCATCATTGCATATTTGTATGGCAGTGCCTATGCGTTGCATTAGGAAGGAGCCAGCCCGCGGGTCGTCTACAAATCGGCGAAGCTTTTTGCTAATCAAATGGAAGAAGTTACATGCTTCCTTGCCCATCGCACCAGTGGTTTCGATGGCTATTGGAATGAAATCCATCCCTAGTGCTGAAATTCTCTCGTACTTTATTCTCTTTCTGCATTCAGCTTCCGTAGCTACTGATCCGGCTACTGCTAGAGATGTCGCCTGGTGACTGGGAGCTAGCGGGTTCACACATGTGAAGTCCCAACAGGCGAATTTGCCGCATTCCAATGGGACCATTGTAAACGCTATCCGGGCGTTTGCCATCAGATCAAAGCAACCCTGGAGGTTCTAGACGGCTTGGGATTTAAGCCTTTTTAAGAGCGTCCAGAATAATTGAATTGACCAAGGAGTGCCCGGCAAATCGACCTGCAGAACGTGTATAACTGAGGACATGAATGCCTAATAAGTCTATTTGGATTCCGCAGCGACATGTGTGAGGTTGGCAAACCGAGGCTCCGAGACGTAAAGCGCATGCGATACGGAATGTATCATCACTCATCCTTGAACCGACTGATAGAGCAGAGACTGACTGGAGAAACGCACCAGCACCTCATTTAAATGTGGTGCCGCCACATTTATCAGTCGGGCCTTTGTTGTAGTGCCAGTCGCGTTTGAAAGCAGGTTGGCATATCTTGTGTCGTCTATCTGAGCACTCCATTCCCGTTGAGTTTTAAAGGGTAGTAGATTTAGACTACTGATGAGGGTGAACAAGCTCCAGAGATCCAGGTGTTGACGCAAATCGGTTGAACCAGCGAAGAGGTTGGAATGTAGTTCACATGGGATCAGGTCAGCAACCACTCTGATCAACGCGTTGTAGGAAGAAATAAACGCCGTGTCCGAGAGACGAGTCGTTGAAGGAATTCCCAGGCCTCTAATGTAAACTGGGAGCGTAGCTTGTTTCCAACTGGTGTCGTTCGGTGCCACGTTTAGCAATTTTTCCAAAGTGTTTCGGAGGGTTAGGTTGTAACGAGGCAGTTGTTCGTTGAATCTACATGGAGAGGTGCGTAGAACATAAGAGAGCTTCGGGGCAAAAAGACAATTTCGGAGCGGAAAAAATGCTGTATGTGAGCAGACTGAACTAAGGGGCTCTTTCATTCGCTCGAGGTCAGACACTTTTGATGAGAGGACATCGTCAATCGTTTCTTGATTGCCGATGATAGAGCCGAGTAGTGTGGCATCGGCGGGTTAAACCCAGGTGGTGACGAAAATACTTCCAGATAATCGATCCATGAAAGCTGTGTCGTAAGAGATGACCTCGCACTTTGGTCCATTCAGTGAGAGACCTATATTAGAACCCTTACTCTTTATTGTTTCCAAGTCGTGCATCAAGTCCTCCAGGTTTCACCCGATCAAACCATCATCCAGGTACCACGCATTTAGGCGACACCGAATTGTGCGTACTATATGATTAAATGCTATGCAGAATAGCATCGGGCCTAGGGGTTCTCCTTGTTGGACGCTTTCCCTAGATGAAATTTTATATTCACCATAGTAGAGGAATGTGTCTGACGCATAGCATGAACTGACGTACCGGAATATACTTGGAAAATGAAGAGCGGTCTCGTTGAGGACAATACCTCGGCTAATGCTATTGAATTCATTAGTGAAGTCGAGTTTAATCATTGCGTCACCGTTAGGCAAACATTCCTCCTTGAACATACGCGCCGCATGCACCACGGTCTCGCATCCAGATTTAACCCTGACTCCGACTTAGTGTGACCTCAGAAGGGTTGCTGCATTGTGTTTAAGCAGAGAGGACGCTGTCTTTGCTACGAGACGGCGTAAGGTTGTACCGATTGCAATTGGACGTAAACCTCCATACTTCTTATAAAAGCTTAGTAGAGAGGCACCGAAGAACAAAGGGCGAACACTGACTGGAGTACCACCGTCGACCACAATGTTTGCAAATTTAGTTAGCTCGCTAACTAGACGGCTGTTTTACCATCCCACTCCAGCATCAATAGATCATGCAAGTGGCAGGGTGGTAAACTGTCAAAACCTCCTGCCATTACTTTTGCGAATGACCTGATTGCGTCTACTATATCTTCTGGAGTCACAATGATTGAGAAGGTTGTCTGACAAACAACGGAAGCTGATAGTTGGCTCCTAGATGCTCTAGGTGGGTGCTTTGAGCGCATCAGCTGAGTGTTATATCCATTTGGAAGAGCCAATGTGTCGGTGCTTGAAGCGATACGAACTGCACCTCGAACATCACCATCTGCGACTTTCTGCTCGATCAGAGTTCCTATATCAAATACCCTTTTTCTACAGTAATGTTCGTTCGTGATCTGAATAACTTGTAAGGCAATCCTTCGGAACCCATATCACATTGCAGAGTCGTGTTGGTTAGTGAAAACGCCGACGACGCCTGCTTTAATTTAGTTGACAGCGACGTACCGTCATCAGCTTTAGGTTGTAGCTAGAGACGTGTAAACACGATTTTGCAAAAACAACATAGGTTTCCACTTGTCTTGGTCTGATGGGTCATTATTAACTTTGTGCAACATGGTCTTAAACGTTGAAGCGAGAGAACTACGAGTTCCACACGGGATTTTCATAATGATCGGTTTTTTGACTCGATTACCAGTATAATCTGCTCCTTAAACGACGGCTCGCTTCTTGCAGTGTTATGGGAGCACGGCGGCTCGCTCCATTCTGTGTTTTGGGAGCACGACGGCGCTTGAGGTTGTTGAGAAAATTCGCCGATCGATTGGAAATGTGACGACACCTGTGTTGTAGACGGAGTCCTGAACTGCACAGCGGGGCCCTGGCCATGTTTGAACAAGAGGCCGGCATCGGTTATACGAAACTCGAGACGACAGACTGGACATTGACCAACCGGACGCTGTGCATGTGAATAACTGGTTGTTTCGTCCACAACGGCGATTTCCTCGGATCGAACGTTCCATTCTCTCGTCGGAACGATTTCCGACATCCTCTTCTCGATAGCAGATTCTTAGCAGGTTCGATAGCAGTTTCCGCTTCTCGATTGCAGGTTCTTGCGTCGGCTTGTTAGAGACTTCAAATCAATATAAAAAATCATGTGTAAAATCTGCGCACCCCGGGACGTACCCTGGACGTACGACTTCGTTGAGAATTAATTTACGTTTACTACTTTACAAGATCGTGTGTAAAATCTGCGCACACGGGGACGTCTGTGTTATATTTAGAATTTATGTAGTTATAATCAAGAAAGTTTTAATTTTATTTATTATAATCTTATTTAATATTAGTTATTAATATTTATTATTCATCCATGAAAAATTTTCCGCTAACGATTTTAAATTTATTTTTAATATTATTGTGTTTATTTACTATTTTATGTTGATTACTATTTTCTGTTTGATGATATTTTTAAAGTAACCGAGTTTAAAATATTTAATTAGAATATCAAATCAGCTAACTGAGTCTACGTATTTAATATAATTATAAAATAAACAAAACATAATAATGCTAAATCAAAATTTAATAATTAAATAATATAATAAATAATTGTTATAAGATTTTTTATAACTTATATCAAGTTAAAATAAACAATTGAAATTGAAAATAAGCGTCATTTTTATGAATTGACTAATAAATAACAGACGTTGTATTAGAATAAGGATTAGAGGTCATTAGGAGGAACTGCTATGCTATCAGCTTTTGGCCCTTAAATCCTCTACCCAACATAGCAGCGGGGCCAAATACATGCTAATGATGTATTTCCTCTGATAAAACTATCTAGTATCTTATTCTAATACAAAGTATGTTATTTATTATCTATCCATAAAAATTTTCCGCTAATGATTTTAAATTTATTTTTTATTTTTTTGATTTATATATTTATATATTTTCTGTTTGATGATATTTTTATAGTAACCTAGTTTAAAATATGTATCTATTAAATTATTTAAATGATTTTGAAGAAAGCCAATATCATTACATATTGTTGCAATTCTTAAAATTTCATTATTTAATGAAAGATCATATTTCATAAGCAACATCAGATTTGTAATTTTGGTGATTGCTACTAACCTCAATGAGCTATTTAAGGTGATGATATTGTCCATAAGTTTTAAAGAATTTTCACTTTCATAATGGAAGGCACATTCATCAGATTTATGTGTCGCTGTAGAGATAAATAATGTCGTTGTGCAATCAATACAACCGTTGGTTGAACACTCAATATTCGACATTAAACCCCTTAGTTTAAAGTTATATTATATATCTATTAAATTATTTAAATGATTTGAAGAAAAATATCGTTACATATTGTTGCAATTCTTAGAATTTCATTATTTAATGTATTATATTTAATATAAGATGGTATGCATGAATGCTCATGCAAAAATATGTTTCTTGTAAATTTAAATATGTCATCTTTACGATATAAATTAAAAGTAGTTTTAATTGATGTTAATTTAATGTTCATATCTAGATATACACCTTCTTTATCATTAAATATTGGTTTTATTAAGAATAAGGCTACTTATATAAATTTGTTCACTTATCGAATAAAAATTATTAGAATTAAATACACATATATCATAAATATATCGTAACATATATTTCATTATTTTATATAATTTAGATTTATTTTGTAAACAGTTATGAACAAATTCATATTCTATAAAGCTTAAAAACAAGTCAGCTATAATTGGGCTACTATTACCACCCATTGGAACACCTTTTACTTGTCTAAATATAGATGTCCCTACTTTTAAATAATTTTGATTTATTAAAATATTTAAGGATTCTATTAATTCAATTTTATCCATATATTTATATTTACTTGATGGTTTAATTTTTGTTAGATAGGCGTTATAATTATTATAACATATATATGTATATCTTTTTCCGAATATAAGATTAATTAATTTTTCTAATGCATCTTTAATATCTGCTAAATCTAGATTTGTATAAAGCGTACAAAAAAATCAACAAATAATCTCGTCTGAATATTCAGTCCATATGAACAACGAAAAGAAGTGGAGGCAGGGCAACCTTGTCGAAACTCAACACCTACGAGAAAAGACTTACTTTCTTCTAGAAATCGTACTTTGTTTATTAAGATATGTAACAGCTACCCTTAAATATTATCCTATATTCTCTTAGTACCCCCAAAAAAACTTTGTTTGAGGAACTTGACCGAATGCCTTCTCTAGATCAACAAAACAGTGGACTAGCTGTGCAAACTCCTAACAACTAAGTTCAACATAACTAGGGAAATTTGAGTTAAGAGTTGGTACGTAGTTTCACGACCTGGACGAAAGCAACATCACTCATCAAGAAACTCTTCACAATAGATCGTATTCTTAAATCAGGAATCCCATATAATAACTTATCAGGTATACTAAGAAAATTAATGCATACTTTATATTGGAACATAACCTTGTATCATATTTATTATATATTAAAATAATCACCTCAATTTGTCACTCATTTGATCATTTTCTGACTTCAATGTATAGTTTAATATCTACGTTCACTAATTCAAGCCTTCGACCTCAAAGGCCTTCAACATTCAGATCATATTTCATAAGCAACATTAGATTTGTAATTTTGGTGATTGTTACTAACCTCAATGAGCTATTTAAGGTGATGATATTGTCCATAAGTTTTAAAGAATTTTCACTTTCATAACGGAAGGCACATCCATCAGATTTGTGTCGCTGTACAGATAAATAATGTCGTTGTGCAATCAATACAACCGTTGGTTGAACACTCAATATTCGACTTTCAACCCCTTAGTTTAAAGTTCTTATTTTGATGGATTACGCTAAATCAAAATTAAGAAATACTAAAATTTCATTTTACTTCTGGATATCTATATCCTGATTATTAAATTTATATTAATAAGCATAAAAACGTTGATCTACTTAAAGTTTACTAAATCATATTTTCAACATAACTAGAGCAACTCAAGTTTATACGAACATTCTTGTTGATATTTAGTTATTCTATAGTTATAGGTTCAAGTTTTATTAAAATAAAGAGTTACAAAGAATTATAATGATATAATATTATAATATTATATCATATTATAATATAAATATAATATGATATTATAATTATAATTCTTTATAATTATAAGTTATAATTACAAAATAGAATCAAATTAAATATTTCAGGTCCGGTGGGATCTGATCCCTCCAGCCAATCAACACGTCGCCTTCAGACTAAACCACCCGGGGTCTTCCCCCCAGAAGAGTCCAATCGAGGCGGATTATGCTGGGTAAATTATAGACGAAGAGCTTGAGAAACCTTAGCCTTTGCTTAGGGGGACGTCCTCTTGAGAAGAATACTAATCCCGAGATAGCCCAAGTGACCCAGCATCGCATCTGGGTTTTCCCTTTCAACGACATATGCTGGGTCCGTTTCAGGGCCCATCTAGCTCTCTTCAGGATAGTTTAAGTCAATCCAGGTCTGCTTTCGCCGACCGGTTCACCGTAATGGTGAACCCCAGGTATTTTACTCGACTTGTGAAGACAGGGAGGGTTGATTAGTCAAAATAGAGGAGAGTGCTAATCTCTTAAGTTTTTGCTTTGTTGCAAGGGCGCAATGGAAGACAACCACCTGCGATTTGGCACAGTTTAAATTAGGATTGGACCGGGTTAACTGGTTTTTAATCTTTAAAAGAATCGGCTGATGGCCGAGACACGTCTTTGCACCTTCGTCCAGAGAACAGTGCTGTGGTATCATCAGCATATACCTGTTAGACGTTGTTCGCGTTTAAATATTTCAAAGAGTTCAACGTAGGCAGCAAGAAACAAGATAGGAGAAAGAGGGGATCCTTGGGGCACGCCTGTAATAGGGTAGAACTGACGCGCAACAGGGTCGTCTTCATAATAGAATCGCTTGGTGTACATCAGTATATCCACTCTGTTAACAATTCTCGGAGGCAACCCGGACCCGAGTGGAGAGTGGCGCGTGGTATTTAAAGGTGCCTGGAAGGGGCCCCCAGGAGTTTAGGATATTTGTGACAGATAAGTCCCTGATCCTGTAGTCACACCAAGGCGGGATTGATTTGGGAGATAAAGTGGCTCCATAATTATGTAAGGATAGTGACTCCTCTAAAACTTTGTCAAGGCCTATGCTACCGATCCAACCCAATGCTCTCACCTTCTAGCAGACAAACTTCTCCTTCTTAAATATCTTCCAAAAGGAAGACTAAGAAGGATTAAGACAAGAAATGCTCGCCTTATCCCTACTCAACTGGAACCTGTATCCAGTGCTCCAATATTCATTCGAGAGGACCTGTCTGGCAGAAACAGAGAGATTAGGGAGGTGTAGCATTCTAAGCTGCCTGAAAGAAAGCCACTTTGATGGGGTCAAAGTGATATCTTTTCCTAAGCAACGTATCTTCCTCTATCCGTCAACGAATTAGGTCATGGGAGGTGGTCTGTTTTTGGCGCGACGGCTCAGTACAGATGGATTTCAACAACCACATCTTATGAAGCAGTAATATGTCGAGAAGTGAATTAGTTGTTGAGCAATGAAAGATGGGGGACGGTGGTTTATGCATGATGCAGCACTCCCGGATCTGCGGAGTGCTGCATTAATCCAACGACCAGTTCTGTCGTTGAAGTCACCGAGTAACATGTCATAACCACTACCTAATATACGATCCAGAGGTCACGGTTCTTGTGAATTTCCCCTGGCCTAATGTAGATATTAGCTATACTGATACGTGTCCCGTTCTTACAAAGTGATATAGCTAAACAAGACAGGGCTGGACAAGAGTAGTTTAGCAGGAGGGAGAATCTTAGTGAGCATTCAACTAGGGTTAGAAGACCTTGAGAATAAGAAGAGTGAGGTGGGGTTATGTACCGAGTATATTCGGAATACATGTGCTTAGGGATTAATCGATTAATGTCTTGGGGGAGACGGATAGACCGCGTCTCCTGAAGAACTTTGACATCTGCATCTATACTGGATAGAAGTCTAAAGGCAGAAGCACCTTCCGAATTCCACTGAAAGATATTCAGTGAAAAAGGCTCACGAGTACTCTGCATTGCGTTAGATTAGCTGGGTGGGATTGCTTTTACCTAGACGGAGCTAGGGGCGGAAAGGTCGCCCTTTCCACCACAAGCCCTTACTAGGGAAGACACTTGCCCACGGGCATTTTCTTCATTTCCCATAAGTGCAGCGGCTGCATCTTCGGCCTTAGATTTTTACATTTTCCTGATCTTCACAAGAGGAAGTCTGTGTGAGGAT
The DNA here is from genome assembly GCA_012934845.2 of Pomphorhynchus laevis. Classification (NCBI taxonomy): domain Eukaryota; kingdom Metazoa; phylum Acanthocephala; class Palaeacanthocephala; order Echinorhynchida; family Pomphorhynchidae; genus Pomphorhynchus; species Pomphorhynchus laevis. The sequence goes on from WNNJ02002606.1 coordinate 18,240, forward strand.
GCTCCGCTTTTCTTTGATTCCTTCATAACCGGAGGTCGGCGATTACTGGAGCGGTAAAAAATAATGCAAGCTGTTTCTGGATCAAGGTCTCCAATTGCTTTAAGATTGCCTGTCTGGTGGAGTCAACCAACCTGATGATGTCCTTGTCAGTCATTCTATCCGGAACTGCATGAAAAATCACGGGGGCATCTGTTTTTTGGGGTGGGAGGAGCGGTGGCGGGAACAATACAGTTTGACGTTCGCACACTTCCTGGACCACGCCGGATGGCCTCCTCCACAATTTGAACACTTGGGCTTTGAGGAGCACTTCCCGTCAACCAATTAGTAAAAACAATTACTAATTGTTTTTGTTTTGTTGTGTTTTATTTCGATGATCGCTGCCTTATCCCCCAACCACGATATCTACACTTACGTTTCAATATACACTCAGATTGAGAACATGATTACGCTATTTCGTCGTTAGTTACGTAAGACGGAATATACTTTATCATTCCCAGAACTCTTAATGACTTATCATTTACCGTAACTCCTTCCATTCGAACAACTAAGTATATATAGTCTTTTTTTATTTTCTCTTCGAAGAAGGCAATTTTTGTAATGTATCCTTTATTATGAATATATTTAAATAAAATTTCGTTAGATCCAAATTTTGACTTTCACTTTACATGTCCAGCTTGCCATTTTTTAGCTGCCTGCTCATTCTCAAATTGTAAAGATATTAACAAATTTGCTCCTTTTATCGGTCTTAGGACTGTTAATGCTTAATCACTTAAAAATTTATCAGAAATACCTGATGCTCGGTGTAGATGTAGTCCGTCTTCTTTCTTACAGTTGCTATGAGTATCCAAGGTATTCTTTCTAAGTTTTGATGAGAGTTTTTCTAACCCCATATCCATATTAAAATCTTCCAGACTGGACTTCATTATCCGCTTATTGCTTTTACTGATAATAGATGCCGCAGTAAGTATGTGAAAAATGACTGAGCGCTTTCACTCGTTACCGACAATCGCGTAAAAAAACTGGAATTGTTTTTGTTATGTTGGTTTTTATGATATATTTTTGATATTTTTTATAATAATGTTTTTTTAAATACAATATTAAGTCATCATAACAATCAAATTTAGACAAGTAAAACAGTCAAAATCTGTAGCAATCGTCTTCATTGACATCAATCGTCTTCCTTCTTCATCCATTTATGGCCTCAGGTTCAGGGGGATATGATCCCCCAACCGATCCAACACGCCGCTTTCCGACTGATCAACCCGAGGTTTTTCACACCACACCACACCCCCGAAGAATCCAATCGGCGCGGACTATGCTGGGTAAACGAGAGACGAGGAGCTTAAGAAACCTTAGCCTTTGCTCTAGGGGGACGTCCTCTCGAAAAGAAGACTAATCCCAAGATAGCCCAAGTGCCCAATAGGCGCACTTGGGTTTTCCCTTTCAATGACAGATGTTGAGCCCGTTTCAGGGCCCACCTAGCTTTCTTCAGGATACGTTTAAGTCTATCCAGGTCGGCTTTCGCCGACCAGTTCACCGTAACGGTGAACCCCAGGTATCTTACTCGACTTGAGAAGGTGGTGAGTGGTTCAGAGGCAAATATGGAGAAGAGTGCTAATCTCTTAAGTTTTTTCTTTGTTGCAGTGGTGCCATGAAAGACAACCGCCTGCGATTTGGCAGAGTTTAAAATAAGATTGGATACGGGTAACTGGTCTTTTAATCTTAAAAAGAAGCGGCTGATGTCAGAAACTACGTCTTTGCACCTGTGTCCAGAGAACAGGGCTGTGGTGTCATCAGCATACACCACAAGACGTTGTTCGCGTTTAAATATTTTGAATAGATTAATGTAGGCAGCAAGATATAGGATAGGAAAAAGAGGTGAACCTTGAGGCACCCCTGTAATAGGGTAGAACTGACGCGCATCAGGGTTGTCTTCATAATAAAACCGCTTGGTGTACTGCAGGATCTCCACCCTGTTCACAATTCTCGCTGGCAACCCGAAGGACCTGACAGAAGAGATCACAAAAGGAATAGAGATGCGGTCAAATGCAGCAGAAAAGTCAAGGAAAATAGCCACAACTAGGCGATGGCTATTCTCCCGACAAAACTGCTCCACCTCACCTACTGCTGAATGGACCGAGCGACCTTTGACGAACCCATGAAAACCTGGAGGGATCAAATTACGCCTACTTAAATGGTCGCGGATTTTACGCGCAAGCGCTTTTTCGTAAATCGACACGAGGGCATTTTGAATCGAAATGGGTCGCAGATCTTTAGGGCATGAGCAGGATTTTTTCTTAGGAATAAAAACACGCTTACTAATATTGATGCCTGCTACATCGGATGGAGAGGCTAAAAGCATTGTGACGGCCACCTCTCTTCTCTGATCAGCTGTCAAAAGCTGACATACCCGAAAAGAAAGTGGAGCGACGGATTTGAAGGTGCCCGGGAGTGGACCTTAGGAGTTAAGGATATCCGTAACAGATAGATCCCTACTCCTGAAGTTACACCAAGGCGGGATTGGTTGAGGTGATAGAGTGGCTCCATAGTTGTGTAGGGCTAGTGACTCCTCTAAAACTTTATCAAGGCCTACATTCCCTATCCAACCCAATGCTCTATCCTTCCAGCAAACAAACTTCTCCTTCTTGAAAATCTTCCAAAAGGAAGACTGAGAAGGATTAAGTCGAGCAATACTCGTCCTATCCCTACTCAGCTTGAACCTATATCTAGTGCTCCAGTATTCATTCAAGAGATCCTGTCTTGCGGAAACAGATAGATTAGGGAGGTTAAGCAGTTTAGCTAGGACCTAAAGTTTCGTCGGAGTGGAATTGTATATACGACCTTTATAGGAAGTCGATAAAATTGTGGTAGATTTGCGAAAAGTTGTAGGTATTAAATTCGGTAAGACTATCATATCCTATTCGGGGAAAGAGTTGGATAGCCGCCTGAAAGAGGGCCACTCTGACCGGATCAAAGTGAAACCTCCTTCTAAGCAACGTATCCTCCTCAATTCTCCAACGAATTAGGTCTGGAGTGTTGGACAATTGTTGGCGCGACTGCTCCGTACATAGGGGTTTAAACAATCACCTCAAGTGAAGCAGTAGAATGTCGAGGATTGAATTTGTTGATGTGCAATGAAAGGTAGGGGAAGGTGGTTTTTTAATAAGATAACCGTTCCTAGCTCTGTGAAGTGCTGCGTTGATCCAAAGATTAGTTCTGTCTTTGATGTCTCCAAGTATCATGCCATAGCCGCTATCAATTATACCATCCAGGATGTCACGATTCTTGTGAGTCTTCTCAGGACATATGTAGACATTGGCCAGACTGATGCGTTTACCTTTCTTACAGAGTGAATTTGCCAAACAAGACATGGCTAGACACGAGTAGTTAAATAGGAGGAAGGACCTTAAGGAGCACTTAACTAAGGTTAAGAGTTCTTGAGAAAAGAGGATTGAGGTGGGGTTATGTACGGAGTATAGTGTGAACTTATATGCTTTGGGATAAATCGAGTAATGTCCTGGTTGAGACGGATAGACCGCGTCTCCTGAAGGACTATAACATCTTCATCTCTACCAGATAAAAGTCTAAGGGCAGAAACACCTCCCGAATTTCACTGAAGGACATTCAGTGAAAAAGGCTTACGAGTTCTCAGCATTGTGATGGATTAGTAGTATGGGTATTGCCTACCTAGACAGAGCTAGGTGCAGGACGGTTACCCTTCCCGCCACTAGCCCCACCAGGGGTCGGTACTTGCCCCTGGGTAATATCTTCATTTCCCCCTTTCTTGATTTTGAGGAGCTTCCCGATCTTGATTGGGTGGACGGGATGGGCCGAGCCTCCCATTTTCTTCGATACAGGAATAATTATCGGTGGTGATGGCACTGTAGGATTCGTGTTAAGGGCCCTAGTGGCCGTCAGGGTGAAACTTTCTAGCCTTTTGTGTTATGCTTCTATTGTTAGGTCCATCAATTTAGTGATCTCAGAGTCGTCCATCCGCTGTGGACCTGCGATGTTTGAATAGGAGGTGGATGTTTTTGATTGGATGGCCGAACAAATTGAGCTTTGTAAGCCTTAAACTTGAGAGAGGACCTGCGCCAAGCCGGATGGCTCCATCCGCAATTAGTACACGATGGAATGGCCTTGCAGGAGTCGTTGGAAGAAAGGGAAGAACATGTGGCGGATCCACACGAACCACATGTGGGCGTCCCACTGCAGCTGGAGGCCCAGTGCCCCATTTGTGACACCGGCTGCAGTGGGGGTAGGTGAACTCGTCAATGTCCATAATCGAAAAGTGTAGATTTAATCCCATGAAAGTGTTTGATGCTGATTTAGAGAGAATTTCCGCTCTGTCGACAGAGGCGGAACAGAAACCTACCTGTATAGGGTTACCATCCCTACCCAGTAATTGTCGTAGATTGGAAACCTGGAATCTGTCCATGAGGACTTTTTTGTCTTCGTCTTCTAACAAGCAAGGAAGGTTATTTATTTTTAATGACGCCATAATAGGCTTAATAATTATATCCCCTTGTTCTTTAAGATTTTTTGAGAAGTAGTCAGAATAAGTAGTTAGAAGGTCTGAAGATACAAAAGAGATTTTAATCACCCCTAGAAATAGTTTTACTTTGTTAAAAAGAACTATGGTCTTGTAAATTTTATCGAAATCTCGTAAAATAGTGTTGTATAATTGATCTTTAGTTATCGGTTTCTTAGGTTTAATGATGATTAAGTTTTTCATTTTCGAGATGGGAAGAGTTCCTCCCCATCATTTGATAAACACAACACTTTACTGACCTTAGTAGTTGGAGTAATCGTTGTAGAAGAATCAAAACTCACTATATTCTCTCCTTGTAAATTGTGAAAATTTACATTGGAAATTGTAACCTTTGAAGGCTCCGACTGCATGTTTTGCTCGGCATTTTTACTAAATCCTTCATTGAATGCAAGCACTATCGGATAAAAACGTAGGGCGCTCAAAACGAGATATTTGTTTATCGTAGCATAACATTTACTTAAATAAACAAAATTTGTTTATTGTTTCCACTTATCAGGAGGTCGGGTTGTTGCGGTAGCGCACGAACGAGACGTGATTATATATCGCGGTCTTGAGTGGCCGACCAGATTTTCCTTTCAGATAGTCTTAAGCGTTCTTCGACAAGATGGAGAGTTTGATCTATCCACCTATACCGAGGTCTGCCTTGGTGTCTCCGTCTATAAAGTCCAATCTGGAACACTTCACGAGGAAGACGCCCCCTAGCCATCCTCAAAGCATGGCCAAGCCATCTCAGCTGACTTCTTTTAACTGGAGGAGCAGCTACTTTAATCCAAGATTTTCATGGAAGTACAGAGTTTTGAACTTTATATCTAAGAGTAAAGTCGGCCAAGCCACGAAATAACCTTATTTCGGTCGCCTGTACTCGAAATCTAGTCCTTTCGGTCATGACCCGAATTTCATGCTTATAAGTGAGGATAGGCAAGACGACTGAGCGATAAATTAAAAGCTTCGCCTGAAGGATAACCTCTCTCTTTACCATAACTGATCTGCACAAAGAACCCATTACTGTGTTAGCTGCACATTTCTGCTTTCCGTCTTTTAATCACTTGATTATTCCTACCATCATTCGAGAACAAGACGCACAAGCACTTGAACTCTTCCACGTCGGGTAAGACTTTATCACCATTTTGTATCGACGATGCTACCTTGTTCCGAGCAGAGCACATCGAGACAGTTTTGGATTTGCTAACTTCTATACCGGCCACTTAACATTCTGCCGTAATTCGATTCATCAACCATTGTAAGTCGTCAGTATTGGAGGCAAACAAGATAACATCTGCAAAAAAAAACAAAATGATATACTAATAGAACCAAGCTGAACACCAAACTCCGGCAAATCGGCCCGTCTCTAACTCGCAGGTGCGCACTCCCAGGTGCGCGTCTAAAGACGCGCACTTGAGAATTCACGTCTTGAATGTATTCCCAGGTGCGTTTGAGAATAGTTGAAAGAGTGTAGAGCTGATCTGTAGTTCCTCGACCAAAACGAAAACCACATTGTTCCTCATGCAACTGTCCCTGGACTATCGGTTATGTATTGATCTCAAGAATCCCTGTAATTAGCATACCGGGTAGGCTAAAAAGAATAATGTCCTTATAATTTAAACATTCTCTTCGATTCCGTTTCTTATAGATCGGAATCAACACCCAGTTTGTCAATCTCTAGGAATCTTTGCTGACTTTTGTGCTACGTTCAAGAGTCGTGTTATCCCCCTCATACCTTCAACGTTAAAAGCCTTCAAAATCTCAGATCGAATTTCATCAGCACCAGATTCGCCATTACGACGTTTGTGAACAACAGTAATGACATCAGCCAACGTAATGGGATCTTTCATTAAGTTTGAAGATTTTTCTTCCACAAGAGAAGGCACGTCATTTGCATTAATGATACCTATAAAACGCTCTTTCTGACGACTAAGTATGCCTTCAATATCGGTTAGCAGATACTCATGATTGTCTAAAACAGTTTGATCAAATTTCTGCTTTCCAACCCGAAGGGCTTTGATTGTTCTCCTAAACATTTTAGAAGCTGACCGATAATCAAGTTTGAGATTATCATCAAACTTCAACTGAGTTGCTTTCTTTGACTCAGCAACTGTTAGAGCTGAAGCTCTCTTCGCATGTCGATACATGTCTAAGCCTCCAGTGATCTATCCAACAAGGTTACCTTATAAGCCACTATCTTCTGATGAACGGCAGCTCTTTACCAACGAACCGTTAGATTTCACAGCTCTGTCTGGTAGCCTTCTTTGCAGCGAATCTGACTAACTACAAGGTAGCGATTGGCTTACAGTTCAGCCCCTCTTCACACGTGTGTCCAGGACATATCATCGCAAATTAGATGTACGATTACGAAATCGATCATTGATCGTTGACTAATAGTATCATGATGCCATGTGCATCGGTTGATCTCTTTATGTTCAAACATTGTGTAACAAATTGTCATGAGAACAAAAACGCAATAAACCAGCACCACTCGCGTTCAGACTATGGGTTCCGTTTCTCCTCACCATTCCCTTCTAGGCAGCACAGTGAGCATTGAAGCCGTTAAAAATGAGAGAATCAACCACAGGTTTACTATCAAGTAAACCTTGACGATCATCCACAAAAGCTGCGTATTCCGAGCTAGTGTTAGGTGCAAAAGCACACACAACAGTTAGCCCCTTTCCTCCTTTGAATACAAGTCTCAAGGACGCCAATCTTTCATTTACCGGACAAAACTTCTTTGCAGCTAACGACAACCGAAGGTTTATGAGTATCCCCACAGCCGTCTGTCAACGCTGCCCCGTAGCAACTCCCGAATACTGCAAGATTCAACCTTGATCCAACAGTTGAGTATCATAACCAGAATAATGGCGAGAGTTAACTCTGACTGTTTCAAGATCTGAGCAATTTCCCTTTATCACTAGATATGGTTATTCACTAATCATATGATTATTCATTAACCATTACTATGGGCATTCACTGTCAGCGAAGTATTGTTTTACGTTTCTGTAGATAGACTAGTCCACTGCAGTAGACGTCAGCGCTTGGTTTGTCCATTCCGCATAACTGCTTGAGCCAACGTTACCCGACTTTGACAATTCCTCTTGTCAATTGTAAGCTATTCATCGTTTTAATTTTGATCTATTAAATTGTATATCGTCGTCATTGTCGTTGTTTTTATCGGTTATATGCTATCCCCAATATCCTTTAGTAATCCAATACCATTTTCTGCAAGGAATCAGGTTTTTGTTCAGATCTCTGCTGTCCCCTGTATTCTTTGATAGTCTAATATCTTCTGTTGATAGGAAGCAAGACCTCATTTATCCTCTTCCGCTCTTAAAATTAATGCACTGTAGAGGCCATAAGAAGGATCCGAGTTAGTCCACCGACGAACTAGCCCTACGGTTGTACAAGCCTGTCAGATATTTAGCCATCTGAATATTCAGGAGTTACTCAGACCGCACCACGCGGAGGTTAACTGTCAATAGGCGAGACCCGAATCGAACACATCACTCGACGACAGATAGGTTGAGCCTGCACTAGCGGTCCATTATAAATCGTATTTAGCCATTTTCGGCTTCTAGTTAAATTGGAATGGATTAAACTTATTTCTAGACGAATAATGCGAAGTCAGATGACTGAAAATACGCACATCTATTAAGGACCGCTTCGTTTTATTCCCATCAAACTATTGCATTCGATATAAAGTCTCACATTCTGATCCAATACCGTAGTAGAGCGCTCAGACATTACTCACTTAGTAGTTTTTGAAGGCATGGTTCAATCGATACTGAGCAACATATTTTTATGAGATCCTTTAATATCATGTCTCTTACTATATTATGTCTTATAGAAGATAGTCTACCTTTTTGCCACGCCAGACAATGTATAATGTTAAATGTGCTTCCACAAAGACAAACCCCTGATGGAGTACGAATATTCCATCCATATCTTGTCGCAAGAGCATCTTAAAACTGTTGCTTGCTTAAATGATAACCAATAGTGTTGATAATTTCCAATGACCTTTGACTGAGTTGCAACATATGCAGCTCTCACATTCATTGATTCGTTTTAACTCGTCGATTCTGTTCTTGTAAAACTAATCTTATTCTATCCCTATACTATACACAGGTTGCTTCTGGGCATGATGTAGTAAAGATCCTGTTAATCTTCATAAAGAGGATCACACATTTTCATCAAAATCGAAAAGATGATTCACATTGGTTTTCTGTATTAATTAAAACCAGACCACCATATCGCAGAGGTCATTCTATCAAATTCAATATATCACTTTCAAGACGCACTCCATGAATCGCTTGAATAAGGTGAAAAGTAAGCATTTCACGTTGAATAAGTGTTGAATTAACTCTACAGTGAGTAATAGAAACGTCCATTTAAACTGTAAAGTTTGCTTTAAAGCAGTAAAAGCAACGTTAGGATCTTCTTTTGACACAAACTAGATTAGACAGAATTAACAACCATTCATCGAGCTTTCTTAATCCATATTTACGAGCAAACTCCAGTTCAGACAGCTGATCCAAGAATTTTCAAGCCATCATCTACTATTTTTAGTCCTGAATCAATAAATACTAATGTGACATTATAGTTTTTTTTCGTTCCTGTAGACGACACTTGTCCTCGTTTAGACAAGATTCCCAATGCAATATGCGTTATCTGCAAACCACCAGCGATCTACAGCTATCATAGCCAGCGGATCTCCCTGCGTGAAATCTTCTTTGGAATAAAATACCGTCATCAAAATCATTGAAACGGGTGCTCGGGGTCAATGTTAAATTATCAAAATCGAAATGGCAAGACGCCCCGTACCACAAAGGCGCACTTGAGTTTTCCCATTCAATGACATATGCTGTGCACGTTTTGGGGACAACCTAGCTCTCTTCAGGATACGTTTAAGTCTATCCAGGTCAACTTTTTCCGATCAATTCACCGTAACGGTGAACCCCAGATATTTTACTCGACTCGTGAAGATGGGGAGTGGTTGAGGCTGCAAAATGGAGGATAGTGCAGAGAGTGATAATCTCTTAAGTTCTTTTTGGTGTCAGGGGTGCCATGAAAGACTATCACCTGCTGCGATTTTTCGGAGTTTAAAACAAGATTGGATTTATTCTTGCAATGAAGTGCCAAACAATTTATGCAAGGCTGATTTGACTTTCTACACAGACATCTGGTGCATCGCTCCGCCCGTTTATTGCACCCAATCATCTCGCAGTAGATACATAGTGTTTCAATTTATGTATTGTATTCACTTATATTGTATTGTATGTCTTGTATTTACTTGTATTGTAAATATTTTTTATATTTTATACAAGAAATTTGATATTTCTTGAACTGAAATCTAAAACTGAAATTGGAATTAGCTTTTTATAATCAGAATTTTTGCTCATCTGAGTAAAAAGTTCTAAAACTCATGAGTTCAGAACGATGAGTTCTAAAATTCATCTCTGTTATCAGAACTTTTACTCTCTCTCTAAAATAATAACAACCATAAAGTTGTTACAATTTTTTCAATAAACACCCACTATTGAATAGTCTTTAGCTAATAAAAATGGGACTACAGTTCAACCTACAGTTCATTGTTTATTATTTATTTTTAAAATATTTTTTTTATTCTGTAGATTATGTCACACAAAAAAGTGTATATACCAACCGCAGATGATAAAATGCTAGAGAATCACTATATATCTCATGCGGAACAATTTCATATTGCGGTCAATATTAAGAACCTGCGATCATCATTGCGGCAACAGGAGATCATTAAATCACTTATTGAAATGCGGTAATATACAAAACACAATTTCTATTTAATTACTGCTTATTAATTTGAATGTTTACTAAAATTTAGTTTGCGGTATTTGGATGAATTATCAAGGAAATGTAAAACGTGAAGCCGGATGTACAATTGTTACAGACGGCAGCAAACTGATGTAGCAAATGGTGCAACTGATGGCTTGTTAGTTTGCTTGTTATATAATGTTCTCTGATTTTAATGTCCAAGTGATACGAACTTGACTGATTTAAAAGTCCAATATATTCTCACAAATGTTTTATTAAACTTCAATAGTTGTTTCCTATTTTATTATGTAGCATCCGCAATTTTGAATAGAGAAAATGTCTTACTACAGAAGAAATTTTCAAGTCGTTTACTTTTTCGTTACTATTAAAAGCTGCCGAAAATAGTTGATACTGATCCATTATTGATAAATAATTATTGGAGCTGGATCAAAGAAGAGAAGAAATTATTTTTGATATTTCGCTAATTTATGTTAGCATCTTTAGAAAATTGCAATGTTTTTTAAAATGTACATGCTTGTATAAAGAAGTTCAAACGATCACCGCCATTTGTTTTGGGCAGGTGCTCTATTGTTAGCGATAACCAGCTGCATTCACTGTTGTTTGAATTTTTGACACGATTTCGGCAACTTTTGAAGGTACACAAAACGCAATCAAAAAGATGATTCAAAATAGTTTAGAAATAAAACAAAAATAATTACCATAATATTTTCATTCAAAATAAATAATTTGAAAAAATTAGAAAAATAAAAAATAATTAAAATTACTAGAAAAAAATTAAATAAAATATAAAAATAAATTAGAAAAGATTATTTAAACAAATGAATCGTTTACAGCATCTCAACAAAATATTTAAAGTTACGTCAGGTTTATTATCCGGCATAAAATATTGGAGCTTTTATGAATGTAATAAGCCTTGAGAATTTTTGTAGTTAAAAATATATAAATAATTTTTTCCATAAAATACATTATGATTGTGGTCTTCAATACTGAGACATTTTCATCCTTCAAAATATCGGTAACCGATTGATCGCTTAGGCACTCGAGTGCACAAGCGGCATTGCCTCGCTGAACTGCTACGCTTTATCGCTGCCTGAGGAAAGCCGTTGATCGAATTTCATCTGTGGTCCTGGACATCATCTGTCCGATCTCTTCGATAAAATAAAAGTTTCATGGCCCAAAACACCTAATGACTCTACAGCTACAGGAACGAATGTATAGAGTCTATTACCGACATCATTGTACTTTTACTTCTACTTGCATTCTGCAAAGTCGGCTATTTCACCGGTCTGAATGACTGCTTTATCCTCGTAACTCGCCCCTAGACGGTTTATGCAGGTAGCGTCCCAAATTAGTATTTTACCGTTCTTCCAAGGAACCAAAGTTCCTCCATCCGGTCGCTTGTCATCGCTGCGACACAATCCGACCGGCTCTAATCGAGAAGGTATCCTCGCTGAAGACAAAGCCATTCGAATGTTGTGGTTCAACTCAGTGTCGAGTGTGCCGAGATTTGCCGTTTCGACAGTCCAGACCGTGCAAGCCCGATGCGTCACTGATATTTCCGAATCCACATGTCAATTCTCCGCTAAATTTGGTGCCGAGTCGTAGGGCCACTGCGATTGTGAAGGATACGTCGTCCAATCCGATGCCTACCGCCAAGATTGGAAGTGACGTCAGGAAAGCTCTAGAGTCCATGCCTACCGCTCCGAACAGTCTAGCTCGATATTTAGCAGAATCGGGTTCCAACAAGAGTGAACTACTAGCGATCATGTGCATTGGACGAGACTAACGTTTTTGATTGTGCTTTTCCGTTGGCAACTCTTCCCCGCACACAGCCGCTCATCGGTGCACGCCATTTTGGAAATCCAAGCAGTTCATTCCGCTGGTTGCTTCAAAGTTTGGTCCAACAAATGCCTTTACGAGAACCGACGTGCCTGCGCTAGAGGATAAATATACCTAAAGTGAGATAACTTTACTGCGATATAGACCTAAGCTACCCAAGTCAATCGGCAGAGTTGCTTGTCGCCATGCTTTATCATCCAGATATAAATTCAATATGTTGGTCAGACCGGACTTTAGGATTTCATCGTAATGCTTTAATGACGGGCATGAGGAGCAAGGAGCGCAGCGTAGTAGATGTAAAATTCTTAGTATGCTGAAGCTACATCGCAACAGAAACAACGCATCCTGTCTAGATAGATTGAGCATTCGTTTGGAAGTGTTCTGGAGAAGGGATACGCATTGATTCACAGTTTTATTCATTGACCGTTAAATTGCTTCATACCGGAGTGCCCAAAATTACAGCGTCGTTGGGATCAGTCAGAGTGCATTCAGGAATCAAGTCCAACAATCGAATTTGCTCATTATGATCACGAGTTATTAAATCCGACTTTCGAGGATTTAATGTAAGTCCGATTCTCGTCCCCTGATCGATTATGTTAGCTACATCCGAATATATTGTATCTAAGTCCCCCCCCCCAAAAAAAATACAGTCATCTAGATACCATGCGCAAAACGGTGACTGGCAGAGCTTGACAATTTCGTTTACGGCAAGCGAGAAAATCAGAGGACCGAAAGGGTTCCCTTGTTGAACACCTTCGGTTGACGGAATTATTGATGTGCCGGCAATAAGTTAACTATCGCCACCATAGCACAGGTTGACAAATGGCAGGTAAGCAATTAGCTTCCTACTAACTATTTCAATCATGTGGCCACGGTTGACAGTGTTGAACGCGTTATGAAAATCTAACTAGACAAGCGCATCTTCAGAAACTAAGGCGTTCGCAATAAAATATCTGGACGCGTGAGTCACATCTTCAACTCATCGAGGTGTTCCAACACCAAATTGTCTAGGCTCGAACTCACCTAGAATATCGCTTGATGCTCAACGTGCACAATCTTCGCTGCCAAGCGGCGCAACGTACAACCCACAGCAATCGGACAAATACCGCCATTAGGTTTCAGTAATGCCATCAGCTTAGCGCCGCAGAAAAATTTTCTTATAGATTCCGGCACACATCCTTATAAGACGACGGTGATGAATTCGGCTAAGGATTGAACTAGGCGATATCTTGAAAGGCCGCACGATGGACCAGTCAGGTCTTTTAGATGTAGTGGACTGAGACTATCCAATCTACTTGAGGAAGCATTGGGAAATGAGCGAAGAGCCGACAACACTATGTCCGTAGAGACAACAGGGAAGACACAAGGTGTACATTGTGAATTTGAACTTGCCTATTTGTCCCACCTCATTGGTTAGTTTGTGGGGGGGGTTGGACCTAAGTTCTGACAAAACTCAATCGTCAAATTGCACTATTTCGTCATCGCCGCTCACTAATCTGATTGTGCCGTGAACATCACCATCTTCGAGTTTTTTCGAAACTCTGCGACAAAGATTTGTATTGGCCTCGCGGCCGTCTAATTTAGTTTGGTTACCGAGTCTGTCGCGTTTTCGCGCCGCGGCGTCATCAACTGACAAGGATGTCATAACGAATTTGAGATAGGCCTCTTTTATCTTATGAGACAAACTGTGATTGCATTTTTCCTTAGTTATTACAGGCACGCTAATAACCATTCTTGCGAACATAAGCAGTTTGATCCAAGCATATTCCCTTTGGTAATCCCTCGCAATATCAAAGAGTATGCTCGAAAGAGTTGTAGCTACCTGAAGCCTGACAGATCTGGAAATCCGTTGCGCCTACCGGACTGATAGCTTCCCAATAAACGAGGTTTCCTGTTGCTCTCCTGAAAGTGTGTTGTCAGCCTGAGCATCAAGTAATGCTGAATTATTTATGGAAGTAGGCGTTTGACCAGAACCGGGGCAGCCGGCAGATGGGCCATGCCGGCATATTCGTCCTTTGGAAGTTAAGCAGAAAAATCGACAACATAGTCCTTTGAATGTGTATTTGTGTTGTTTCAATCTAGTCTTTAATGATTACCAAAATTTCTTAGGGTGTATATAAATCGAATTAATGACAGCGGATTCATAGACACGGCGTTTAGCGATTTAAAGTCGTCGATAATCATTCCGAGCAGCCTTATATAATGGAGCTCTCATTAGATCTCTTTAACATGCCTTAAACAGTGTGTTACGATGCCATAAGGAGGCCCTCAGAGTAGAATCAAACCCATTAGGTCGTAAACATTTTTTCTTATAAATTATTTAAATTATTTTCAATAGTGCAAATTCATCGGCGATAAATAATTTTTTTTGCTTTAATGAGGTCCAACAATCATCAACAGTAGAATGACAACGTGATGAAAAATCAACAGTATTTGCGAACGACAAGAGTCTAGAAGTATCAACATGATGCCATAGTCGCTTACGGACTATCGGTTCAATATCGTCCGAAATAACTTGGCGCACGAAAGAATCAGGAATGTGAGTACATCATGATCACTAGACCCTAACGGAGGAAGATGCTTAAGATCACAAACTCACTTTTCGAAAATATTAAGTCCAGTATAGAAGAACTCAATCCATTGAACCTACTATCACCACACACGTGCTGAACTCCGTAGCATCGCCTCTACGATTTAACATTCTAAACTTCTATCATCAAAGGAGTATCGTTCTATCTTTAAAATTGTAGCAAATTGTGTCAAGTAAATAGCAACACCGCCACCTAATTCTTGTTTGCAAGAATTAGTATATTGGTTATTACAAGACGTGTCATTATTAGGTGGATTTATACTATTAGAAAAATGGTGCAGCAAATCATGGACCCTGTTCTCGTTCACTGGATAAACGATATTAGTAATCGATGATGAGCTGTCACTTTTGTGGTGAGACACTCCTTTCACGCTACCCGGAACAGAGTCTACCACTGTACATTTGTCCCGAACTTGTTTGCTTGCTAACCCATCACGGTTTGATGGTGAAAGTAATAAAGACTTAAGCCAAACTCGGCATCCGCTAGTAGTTGATGGTTTGTTCATTATTGTTCGTTATTGCTAAAGGTCGTTGGTCAGCTACACTCCTTATTTCATTTGAATGCTTGGCTTGACTATATATCGGCATTTCATTAATAGTTGAGATCATGAGTTCAGATCTATTGCTTTGTACTCTATTAATTTCAGTCTTTACAGACTCTAGAGCGTTGGTTGTATATATAGCGTTGGTTATATCATTTCAGAATATATCTGAAGCCGTATTCGTCAAATATAACTGATTTCTTATAGACTGATTGCCATTGATGACACGTGGCGAGAAGGTTCGCGAATGATATCTACCAGTAAGTGGAGTATTAACAGCTGGTTATATTGACTGGCTACTGGTATCCTTAATTTCAATAACATCTTCATGACCACTGATATAATGATCTCCAATAACATTAACATCACAGGGAGGTACTGTATTTTGATCGTGAATAAATAGTATGATATGTCTAGTATCGTTTCAGGAATGGATTGTACATTTTTATCAACGCAATTAACACTTCATATTCCTAATTCACAAGTTTTCTGCCCAGTTTCTAAACAATTTTGTGACTGTAAATTAATATATAGTTTGCCTATCATTCGTGCACAGCAAAATCCAAAGTAGAATAGCTTTGTCGACAAAGAATTTACCATATCTTCTGAACAGGCAATCGTTGTTTAACTATCACAGTCAGGTGCGTCGCAGTAACTTGTTGAGATACAAAAGATTCGGATTTTTCCATTGTGTAGGATAATTTTTGTAAGACGAAAAATATTGTTTACAAAAGATCGACAATCCAGGTTTGTAAAAATTGTATATATTTGT
>WNNJ02002607.1:0-18621 GCA_012934845.2 Pomphorhynchus laevis
CTCTAATCTTATTCTGATATAACGTCTGTATTTATTAGTCAATTCATAAAAATTGACTTTTATTTTAAAGTTATTTATTTATCTTGAATATAAATTATATAAAATCTCATAACAATTATTTATTACTGATATGATTATTTTTAGTTTAATTATTTGAATTTTATCTAGCATTATTTTTAATTTATAAATAGTATAAAATAAGTGGACTCATCTAGCTAATCAGATATACTAGAAGATGATGTATTCTACAATTCTTTAAATTTAAACAGTAATTTTATTACATAATTTCAATATTAATTTTTAGTTACCTCTTTATGTTTATGTCTGAATTAAATTTTATCTTTTTTGAAATTAGTTATTCCGAGTGCGTTTGTCACTGATCAGGTAACCTGCCTCCATTGTAAGAAACATTTTTCGATTTCATTTCTACGAACGCATTTTAATCATCCACTTTGTGATCAATGCAGACACACCGGCAACAGTAACGACAATTTTAACGATAAAGGCAACGACCTTATCACGATGACGAATGCCAAAAATGAGTATTGCTTAGATCATAATCAGTTACGTGATATACCCCACATCAGGCGTCCAAATCCCCACGACCGGCGTTATGTTGACATGCATCTTTTTCTACGATCACAAGTTGAGCAGTGTGCCATCAATAAATTCGGATCACTTGAAAAACTTCATGAATTACAACAAGATAAGCAGAATAATCGCATTGCAAGGCAGCAAAAAGGGCTCGAGAAACGAATGAAAATTCTTCGTCGTATTGTTAAACGAAACAGATTGGATAAGGAATCAGTTGCCGTTCATGTTCATAAATGGATTACAACAAATGAGTGTAATGAAATGGTGATACAGAAGTGCGATGAATGTGGTGCAGAACGAGAAATCGAAGAACTTTAATTCAAATTTATTTAATCAAAAATCGTACATCAAAAAGTAAACTTCATCATGTAAGGTGGTAAATCTCGTATGTGTAGGTTGCAAAATGTACAAAAGAATTTTACGCTGTTTCAAAATGTTTAACAATTTATTTAAAGTTTTAAATATAAACACTTTGGAATGAATTGAAATTTATAAAAGATAATTTAAGTGGCTGAGTTAAGACTTTGTCTCGACTTTATGTAACTAAAAACGTTTAAGCTTAGGGCATTTTTAATGTATTTTCTAAATAAAATATTTTTTGAAGAATTATTATAAATCAATTGCTCATCAAGACAAATCACAATTCGTAATCTTAAAATTCATATTTTTTAATCTTATACCCCGTAATTATCTAAAAGCCCCTTCAATATTTAGGTATAATATTGGTTGAGCACTTTCGCGTTTGTCTTTAAATTCGACGTTGTCCGATATAAAAGATATCAGTTTTGAAACGAAATATGCAATTTGGAATCAAACGTTAATGACAAACTGCACGTAGTAAATGTTCTTCATCGCATATTAGACCCAAATATACTTTATTGGATTGTTTGAGATCAGCTTTTTGTTTCTCTTTTTATTAAATAGCTGGTCGATGAATAATTTCTTCTGTTAATTGTTTATTTTTATCTGTAATCAGATATTATTTTAATATATAATTTATGTAATTAATTATTCCGTTAACATGATAGTAATTTATATATAATATTAATATTATATTAATATATTATTATATAATAATATAATATATATTATTATAATATAATATTAATACAATATTAATTAATATTGATATTAATTAATTGAAATTACTCAATTTCAGTTAATTTAATAAACTATTTAATAGTTTTAAACACCAAGTTAATTAAATTTTACAGTTAGATTTGTAATTAACATTATAATTAACTCATTGTCAAAGTCATAAGTTCTCAGTATGAATTTTACATTTTTTCTTTCTTAATAATTATTTGTTTAAATAGTCGAAGATTAATAAATAGTAATTCTTAATTTGTTCTGTTTCTCGATGTTTAAAAGCCCTATGCAATTATTTATTATTAATAACTTTTTTATTATTTACTGTTGATTTTTGTGTAATGGCATATTTTATGATATTATAGTTGACTGATTCAAAGTATATTATTAAAGTCTATCTTTTACAATTAATTCCTTTAATCGCTAAAGTTGACATAAGTTGAATGAAATATAATATTTAATAATAAAAAACAATATTAAATTAAACATTAAATGTTTAATTTAACTTCACGTTGCTAAGTTGTCTAATAATGAATATTTATCACTTTGCTTTATTTTCTAGAAACACTAAAATGGTCTCCTATTCAACAAATTAGAGCGCTATCATTTGTAAATGACATTTATACTGGATAATATCGTGAAGTATCGTTTTCGTTTTTTTAAATAGGTTAACATAGTAATAAGACGTTGGTTTTAATAATCGTTCTTATGCTTTCTCAATGACGTAACACACTTTAACCTATTATATTGTTGACAAAATATTAAATAAATTGTTAATTAAAATTTTATTCAACTTTATATTTACGATCTAAGCGATTTGTATTTTTTATAACAAGTCGATAATATTACTAACAATAAACAGTTTTTAATAAAAAAAAACATTTATTTACAGATAATTACATTAAACCATGGTTTCCTCAAATAGGCCCTATAAAATTAATAGTTATCACCCATGAACACAAGGTTGCTTATTGTAGATCGGGCATATCAGATGCACATTGATGACACTTTCGTTAGCAAAAAAATCGATTCTGTGTCTTAAGCAGTGATGTAATCAACATAGAAATGAAAATCGAGGCGCTTTTAGTTGTGCAATACACTTCAACTCTTTCGATGGAGATGGCCCAATGATATCGTTCGTTGTAAACACAATCGGTATAAATTTATTTGAAAATTTTAACAGACGCACAATTGTTGATGCCAAAATTATCGAGCGCATTTAGCTCTTTACAGACGCACAATCCCTTCACCGCATTCTGATCGTTTTTGTCGCTCATGAAATGGGAATTTGGAAGTTACAGGACCAGATGAGTAAGACGGAGGAGCATGATTAAAAACGATAATGTTCAAAGATAGGAGATGTCGTTAAAACCAGATCGTGTACTCTTAATAACTTATTAAAAATATCTAATAAGCTATTATTCTTGATGACGATAGTGAACGATTTTTGTATAATTTATTGATTTAATATTAGTTGTCAAGTTAGTTTGCACACGTCTGATTTGATAAGTGTTATGGAAAATTTTAGGTTGTTATTTTTACAATGGTGGATTTTCGGTTTTTCAAAATCAATTGCCTTCTTGAACTCTCCCTTGATAAAGAATTTTAAAGCTTTCCAATTTGTGTAATTTTTTCCGCAAATCAACATTGTGATTTTTTACAGTCAGGATATACTTTTTTCAAGCACTAAAATCTGCTTTTAAACAGAAAAACACAACTTGACAGTTGTGTCATAACAACTTAACAGATAAACGCGTGATTTTGATTTTATTAAAGTAATCGAATTTTCGATTGTTTGCGTCGACAATCGCATCTACAATTCTTTGCGGCAATGTGGAATTCTTTGAATTCCTAACAAAAATGTAATGTTTAATGAATATAATTCGTTTATGGCTGATTTAGGTTTTTGCAACTTTGTTAAGAAGATTATTATGTATAAATTATATAATTTTTAGATATGACAGTTCAGCCTGTTAACAGCAGAAGTTATTCTAGCTGGTCGAATTTTGATTTTTTCCAGATGAATGAATGTCTAGATAAAGAAAATGCGTTAAACTATTTTTGTCAACATTCAAATCCATTTTACGATCGTAATTGTATTAACGAGCAGATTAAAGTCCAAAGACTAATTGAAGCTGCTGCTTGCAACTTTACTGGGATTGAGTTCGTTCTAGCAAGCTACCAAGAACCGTCATTATATGTTATACGTAAACAAATGCGGTCGTCCCCTACTGCAACAATTAATATTGGCATGTACATTATTATATCGCCAGGCATTGTATACCCACTGCCTGATCTATACACTTATGTGACAACGCGGTTAGGCGCATTATCAGCCATACTTCGTTCTGGTATTGAAGATTATCTTCAACAGAATGAAAATTTACTAGATGAAGATCGGTTGGCTAATAATACCTCGATTGTAGAGTCTGGTGCACAGGCAGATATAAGTGATATATCAGATATTGACGATGAAATCGATCAAGCGATAGCCTTGTTAGATGAGCGTCCAGCAATAAAAACAGCCATAGAAATCGCCAATTCAAGTCGAATGCCCCATCCGACCCAGATACTGCCGCGACATGAAAATTAGTAATTAAGTTGCGATTTAATTAGGGTCTTTCGATTGATATTTGTTTATTTATGTATATTTCCTTGAATAATAGTATTGCTATTTTTATTGCTATACTAAATATTTAATAGGAAATTAGCTAACCAAGGATTTCTACATATAAGTTAAATGTAAATTTAAACATTTTAAATGAAAAATAATTAAATACTAGATAATTATATAATAAATAATTATAAACAATAAATAACTGTAAATATTTTATATAATTTATATTTATAAAGTTAAAATTTAAACAATTAACTCAAACATTTTAGCTAATTACGTAAATTGGTTGCACTTTTATTTTGGTTTATTGGAAATTAATGTTCTTAATAATATATAATGAAATATATGAACATATTTATATATATATTTTATATATATTATCTAAATTATTTTTGTTTTTCGTGTTTTGCCTTTGCACGTGCTTCTTTAACAATTTTGCAAAAGATAATTTAAATGTTAAAGAATTGCAAGGTAAGGAATTTATTTGAAAAATTTTACAAATTTTCAGTCGCTCCTAGCGACCTTCTTCAGGCAAAAAAATCAAAAATTCAAACAGTAAAATCACAACTACACAACACATATACACTTACAACAAAAACATCAAAGAATTTTTTTACCGAAAATTACAAAACACAAGTATTGAAGTTCAATTGGAAAAAAATTGGCTAAAAAGCACTAAAATAATAAAATACGAATAAAATAGACAGAATATCACTTTGTAAGAACGGTAAGTGTATAAGCATAGCCAATGTCTATATTCGGCCAGGAGAAATTCACAAGAACCGTGACCTCCTGGATCAAATATTGGGGAGCGGTTATGACATGTTACTTGGTGACTTCAACGACAGAACTAGTCGTTGGATTAATGCAGCACTCCGCAGAGCAAGGATCGACTATCTTATTCATAAACCACCTTCCCCAACCTTTCATTGCTCTACAACAAATTCTCTCCTCGACATATTACTGCTACATAAGATGTGGTTGTTGAAACCCATTTGCACCGAGCAGTCGCGTCAACAACAGACCACCTCTCATGACCTAATTCGCTGGCGGCTAGAGGACGATACGTTGCTTAGAAGAAGGTTTCACTTTGATCCTATTAGAGTGGCCTTCTTTCAGGCAGCTATCCAACTCTTCCCCAGAATTGGAATTGAGAGTTTAACCGAATTTAATTCCTACCTCTCATCGCAAGCTACCGCGATCCTTTCGATTGCATATAAAGGTCGAATATACAATCCTATTCCAACAAAGCTCAAGGTCCTAGCTAAAATGTTACATCTTCCCAATCTCTCTGTTTCCGCCAGACATATCCTCTCGAATGAATATTGGAGCTCTAGATATAGGCTCCAGCTGAGCAGGGATAGGGCAAGCATTGCTCACCAAAACCCTTCTCAGGCTTCCTTCTGGAAGATATTCAAGAAGGAGAAGTTTGTTTGCTGGAAGGATAGAGCCTTGGTTTGGATTGGTAGCATATGCCTTGACAAAGTTTTAGAGGAGTCACTTTCCTTACATAATTATGGAGCCACTCATTCTCCCCAACCAATCCCGCCTTGGTGTGACTTCAGGAGTAGGGACTTATCTGTTACAGATATCCTTAACTCCTGGGGACCACTCCCGGGCACCTCCAAATCCCACGCGCCACTCACCACTCGTGTCTGTCAGCTTTTGACATACAGTCAGAGAAAGGAGGTCGCCATCACAATGCTATTAGCCTCCCCGTCTGACATAGCGGAAATCAACATCAGCCGTCGAGTTTTTTTTACCTAAAAAGAGATTAATCACTTGTCCTAAAGATCTGCGGCCTATCTCGATTCAAAACGCCCTCATTTATGTAGGCGTAATTTGATCCCACCGAGTTTTCATGGGTTTGTCAAAGGGCGCTCGGTCCATTTAGCAATTGGTGAAGTGCATCAGTTTTGTCAGGATAATAGTCATCAGCTTGCTGTGGCTGTTTTTCTTGATTTTTCAGCTGCATTTGACCGGATCTCCATTCCCTTCGTTATCTCCTCTCTCAGGTCCCTCGGGTTGCCTGCGAGAATTGTTAACAGGGTGGAGATATTGTTGTACACCAAGCGGTTCTACTATGAAGACGACCCCGATGCGCGTCAGTTCTACCCTATTACAGGTGTACCTCAAGGATCCCCACTCTCTCCTATCTTATATCTTGCTGCATCCGTTGTATTATTCAAGAATTTTAAACGTGATCAACATCTAGTGGTATATGCTGATGATACCAGAGCCTTGTTCTCTGGACGCAGGTGCAAAGATGTAATCTCTGACATCAGCCGTTTCTTTTTAAGATTAAAAGATCAGTTGCCCCCATCCAATCTTATTTTAAACTCCTCTAAATCATAGGTGGTTGTCTTTAATGGCGTTCCTGCCACCAAAAAGAAACTTAAGAGACTAGCACTCTCTACACTCTCCTCCATTTTGCAGCATCAACCACTCCCCATCTTCACGAGTCGAGTAAAATATCTGGGGTTCACCGTTACGGTGAATTGGTCGGCGAAAGCTGACCTGGATAGACTTAAACGTATCCTGAAGAAAGCTAGGTGGGCTCTGAAACGGGCCCAGCATCTGTCATTGAATGGGATAACCCAAGTGCGCCTCTGGGGTACTTGGGCTATCTCGGGATTAGTCTTCTTCTCACGAGGACGTCCCCCAGAACAAAGACTAAGGTTTCTCAAGCTCCTCATCTCGAGATTACCAACCATAGTCCGCCTTGACTGGACTCTTAGGTGTGTGAGAGACCCCGAATGGTTCAGTCAGAGGGCGGCGCGCTGGTGCGGCCGAGGGGCTCAGATCCCTCTGGACCTGAGGCCGTGAATATAAGTTGAAGATTTCAAAATACACGTCGTGAACAGCTTCTATTTAAAGTTGTCTTTTGCATGTTTTTGTTTCTTAAGTTTTTATCAGTTATATAGTTATTAATAAAACCCTTACTTAATAAAATAGATAAAACACTAAAAAATAAAACACCATATAAAACAAAATCAAATTAAAATACAAAACAATCCAAAAACTACATGTTTATTCCAACTGCAAACCGTATTGTGGCAATCTCAAAATAACGTTTGCTCTATTGCCTTCAAAGACTTTGCCACATTCTTGTCTTAAGAAAAGGGCTTTCTTAATTGTTCTAATTTTCTTATTTGTCTCTTGCAAAGAACTTCAGCACCATCAAAATCAATTATGTGATCACTGTTCTTGCGATGATTGAAGACCGCTGATGATGAGTTGGCCGTTTTTATATACCGACGGTGCTGTCCTACACGTGTTTCCAGCTTTTCACCCGTTTGACCAATATATTTGTGGTCACAATCTCGACAGGGTATCGAATATACACAACCCATACTGTTTTTCTTAGGTTTGCGTTTGATAAAACCACAGACGTGGTGGGCATTTATAATAAGTCCTAATTTGCTTCCCTACGTTGTTACCAGCCTTATGAACCCTCTTCTTGATTTGGAAGTCCCGCTTCGTCCCAGAAAAGGGTAACTGTAGATAAGTTATGGTTTCTTTATCATTTTGTTTCGACGTAGATCTCATTACCTGATGACTGGCTCTATGAATGATACGTTTGGGATAGCCACATTTAATCAGTGTGGACCATATATGTTGTCTTTCTTTGTTTGCAAGCTCCCTTGTACTACACAATTTTATTGCTCTGTAGAACATCGAGCGAGCACTCAAAAGCTTCCATTCTTCTGGTCCGAATAATGTATAAGGTGTAAGTTGAAGTGGAATATTAGGCTTTCTGTATACACTGGTGACCAAATTGTTGTTAATGATCTGGATCTTGACATCTAAAAAACCAACCTCTAGATTATCTCCAATAGAAACATCCCATTTTATATCATCATCTAAACTGTCCAAAGTGCTCTTCATAAGAATAGTGTCAAAGTCACCTGCTGTGAATATCAACACATCATCCACATACCTGCGATAGTACAAGATGCAATTACAATCTTTTTTAACATGTTGCTCTACCAGTCCCTTATGTACAACTCCGCAAACGCTTGTGCAAGCGGACTTCCCATGGATAGCCCTCCACTTTGGTCATACGTCACTCCCTCAAATTAAAAATGCGATTGCACAGTGCATACGTAAAGTAATTCCCGCCCAATCTCATTTGGAAGTCTCCACGAAGTATTAGACTCAGCGAGCTTGTCAGCTGCTAGGGCAATTGCTTTAGCAACAGGTACGCTGCTGAAAAGAGACTTGACATCCGCTGTCATTATCATTTTAATCCTCGAAACTAGGCTATCCTCCATGCTCTGTAGTACCTCCACAAGTTTAAAACTATTCATTATGGATAAATCAGATGTGGACAAACAAGACTGTAGCAACATATTGAGTTTTTTGGCTAAAGCATATGAATACGAACCATATGAAGCCACAATGGGTCTTACCAGCTTACCCGGCTTGTGAATCTTTGCTGCCAAATACATAAATGATGGTTCAGAGAGTTTCGATCGACACATCCAATAATCATGAACAGGTATTGAACCCTGTTTCTTATATTTGAGAAGTAATTGATTAAGTTTCCTCTCTCGGCAAAGAGTTGGATCCTTATTCAGTCGTTTGAACTTTGTTATGTCGGAAATGAGTACAAGGCCAGCATCCACATAATAGCACACGTAGAAATAGCATAATAGATATTTCCACGTGTGTTACATCCACATAGATAGCATAATAGCTATCATCCACATAATAGCACACGTGGTGCTGTCCTACACGTGGAAACACGTGTAGGACAGCACCGTCGGTATATAAAAACGGCCAACTCATCATCAGCGGTCTTCAATCATCGCAAGAACAGTGATCACATAATTGATTTTGATGGTGCTGAAGTTCTTTGCCAAGAGACAAATAAGAAAATTAGAACAATTAAGAAAGCCCTTTTCTTAAGACAAGAATGTGGCAAAGTCTTTGAAGGCAATAGAGCAAACGTTATTTTGAGATTGCCACAATACGGTTTGCAGTTGGAATAAACATGTAGTTTTTGGATTGTTTTGTATTTTAATTTGATTTTGTTTTATATGGTGTTTTATTCCTTAGTGTTTTATCTATTGTATTCGTATTTTATTATTTTAGTGCTTTTTAGCCAATTTTTATCCAATTGAACTTCAATACTTGTGTTTTGTAATTTTCGGTAAAAATTTCTTTGATGTTTTTGCTGTAAGTGTATATGTGTTGTGTAGTTGTGATTTTACTGCTTGAATTTTTGATTTTTTGCCTGAACAAGGTCGCTAGGAGCGACTGAAAATTTGTAAAAATTTTCAAATTAATTCCCTACCTTGCAATTCTTCAACATTTATGAGTGGAAATTTTTACCAACACATAATTTAAATGATATGTAACTAATCAGATCAGCTAACTGAGTCTACGTATTTTATATTATTTATAAATTATAAATAAAGATAAATAATAAATGATTATATAAGATTTTACACAATTCATATTAAGTTAAATTTTAAATTGAAATTTTTAAATTCAATTGATTTTATTAAAGTAATCGAATTTTCGATTGTTTGCGTCGACAATCGCATCTACAATTGTTCGCGGCGATGTGGAACTCTTTAAATTCTTCACCAAAATAAGTAATGTAAATAGAGAATAAAGTAATGTAATAAATTAAAAATAAAGATAAATAATAAATGATTAAATAAGATATTATACAATTTATATTTCTATAAAGTCAAAATTTAAAATATAAATCAATTTTTATGAATTTATTAATAAATAATATACGGTGTACTTAAATAACGAATAGAGATCATTATGAGGAACTATGTTGTTATTATGTTTCGGCCACTATTTTAACCCATTCTCCTTGAAATGGGCTTCAGCTCTTTTGACCCCTATTCCTCGGAATACTGTTTCGGCTCCTATTGTAACCCATTCTTCTGGAATTAATTGCAATTGTTTCGGCCCATAATCCTCGGAATAGATTGTCGGTCCCTATTCCAGCCCATTCTCGTTGGAATGCTTTGCAGCTTTTTAATAACTATATACGAGATCTTTAGCAATTTAAAGCAGAAATCAGTAAAGAATCGAACGATCTTCGTTTCTTACAACTAATATGTTTTTGTGTTTATTTTTTACTATTGCTGCCAATGTTATAAGCTTATGCTTCGTTGCAGCTGTAAACAATAAAATCTCGGAAACGAAGATGTTTGTTATCGAAATATAATTCATCTAGTATTTATCCCAGTGACAACCTTGAAATTACCACAATAATTTAGGATGTCATAACACTTTTTCAATTAAGTGGTTAATTGAACTTTCAAACTTTCTTCACTATCATAATATGACCATTCGCTATATAATACAATGTGAGAATAACTAACAAACGGAATTCAATTAAAACTTTACCAGTGACAACAACAGCGATTAGTTAAAGATGTACCAATATGCAATTTCATAGTATTACATTTCTACATTGATTCTTTTTCTAAGAAATCAGGTCAGAGGCAATCATCACTTGGTCCAGTTAGGCGTGCACTGGACCAAGTGCGCGTCGCACTTGGTCCAGTTCTATTTCTCATTTTTTATGAGAAATAGAAAAATTTCATCAACTTGCTTGAAACTTTTCTCGCCTTCGTTATGATTATGGATGTTCTTCCTACTATGTATCATGGCTTACCTCATATAGCTTACCTCATATGGCTTACCTCATTGTCGACGACTCCATTCTCATTTTCGCCTTCGTTATGAATACGGCTTTTCTTCCTCCTACGTAGCATGGCTTACATCATATCTATTCGACCGTTATTTTCACGTCTGTTCAAATTCATCATCCTCCCCTCCCATCCCTATTTTTTCGGGGTCCGACAAGGTTCAGTCCTAGGTCCTCTGCTTTTCTCTCTCTGCTTGGTGATCTCTCTGCGTTTATCAAACCTTACTCTTTAACGTCATGCAATACGCCGATGACATCACCATCAATGCTCATGCACCCGCACATCATATACACGATATCGGCATTTCTGCCTCCAACTGTATTTCTTCTATCTACAAACGTCTATCCCATCTTAGTCTCGTTCTAAACCAGACAAGTCTAAAATAATGTGGATCATCCCCCGTCAACCTAACATATATCCTCCTCCTGTATCTTTTGCCTCATCAATCATCTCTATAGTTCACAATCTTTAATTTCTTAAGATTCAACTTCGATGATTACCTTACCCTTAAACCCTTCGTCCGCGACAAGGTCCGCTCGTCTAACTTCATTCTCAGTGACATCCGCCGTATCCGCCTCCTTATCGACTTCCGTTCCTGTATGTCTCTTCTTTCATCACTACTTTTCCCTAAAATCGATTACTGCCTCAGCATTTACGCCAATTCTCCAAAATCCACATCCTACCCCTACAACGAATCATCAACTCCGCCTTTCGAGTGATCTTACGTCTTCGTCGATTTGACCACAATCCACATATTGTGCCCACTCTCCTGGCCTATTATCTACATCCGCATGCGACTCCGTCTTCTTGTAACTTTTCGTATCATCGTGTTGGCTCCCCATCGTTAATCAACCTCATTTTCTTAAACGACACTCGCCCCACCTCTCTCTATCACTGTTTTCTCGTAATTCCATCTTACTCCACGTTCCAAATTACTCTAAAAACTACTGTCTCCAATCCTACCTCGTCGCCGCCCCACTAGCTTAGAATAAGCTCTATCGACGTCCGCCGAGCTCCCTCCTTTATTACATTCAAATACCGCCTCCGTACCCACCTTCTCGACACATGATTTACATTTTTGTTGTGGTCGTGTAAGCGTGCCCCGGCACGCATTTGCCACGTAAAAATCAATTTGTTTTTTTTCTAAGTATTTCTGACGGAGTTGAAATACTTAAATACTAAGTTGAGTTTGTCGTTAAACCCAGCACAAGCAATTTCATTTATTACAGATTTCGCAAAGCAGGACGCCATACTTAATTATTTAATGCTCTTTTTAGAAACCGGAATAGACAAATATTGATACTGATATGGGATTGTATAAGTTATTGGGGGAAAGGCCCTATCTTGCATCGTAACTAATAAAAATAATTAATTCGTCCCGTATTTCGTCAACCATTTGTAGGCATTTTCAAGGACATCTATAATTCAGCAAAACAAAAACAAAAATATGCAACAAGACAAAATGTCAAACAAAAAATATCAATAGCATCAAATTAGATATCTTCGTTTGGTTATTTAGTTATATTAATTGAATGTCGAAAATCTGAATTCATTCTGATCATTGAGGGCGAACTTGAATAGTGATATTGCAACAGCCTTGCACCTAAACGTTTTCGATATCGTCTTTCTTGATACAACATTGTAACATAATCGAACACAATTGCGTGACCAGTGCAAAGAGAATGGTTTGCGACAAAAGACTTTTCTATTCCTCTTAAATCCTTTCTATGCTCACTTATTCTCGTTTCTAAAGAGCGATCCAACTGAGCAATGTAGCACGCATCGCAGTCTGATCATCTTAACATATAAAACATTCTAACCTTTTTAAGATTGATCTAAGAGATGACCTTGTTTTTGATATTAGATTTCGGTCACTTTTTTCAGAAGCAATGACGTAAGAAGGTAGACATGATTTATTTACCAACTTTTTTAAGTTTTTATAATATCATAGTGCTCAAGTTACCTATGTACGGGAAATGCCATAAAAGTTGCCTTGATTCCCTTGAATTGATTGTATAATTAGCAGATTTTTAATCAATTCTTAAATAAATTATAAAAGATTCAAAAAATTTATAATCAAAGAACAATATTAATATTAAAAGCGTGGAACATGTTTTCTAAAATGATTATAGATTCAAGTGCAAATGAATCGAGGTATTTAAAAATATTTCAAAGGAAATGCGAATTTCCTTTAAAAATTTGATGTTTATCGTTCAAATAACAAATAAAATTTTCTTTTTTAAAGTAAATGACCGGAGAATCATTAAAGTTTTCGATGGAAGTAAAGTTCAAATATTGGGCGTCGTCTATTTGATTTTAGATTCTGTATTTATATTTGAAAATTTTAATTCAAGTGCATTAATTTTGTTACTGAAATATCTTCTATAACGTTTCTTAAGTTTTTAAAATTACGTTGTAGTTTAGTAGCATTTAACTTAAATACCATAAGTATTTTTATATGAACAATAGTTGATTTGTTTTAAAATATTTAAATTTATCAAATTAAATTATACTTAAAATAATCAACATTAAATATAACACGCTTCAACTTACATTTATTTTAATTTCAAAATTTTATTTTGCACGACGTTACGCAGTCGAAAAATGTTTAAAATGTTTATCAAATATGCTCATTGTCTCGAAAATTGATTGAAAAAGCAGCTGGACAATCAAATTTCTATTTTGGCAAAATCAAAAAAGGTGTTTTCAATTTTTTAAACACAATTTTCAAATTGTATTAGTCCTGAATTGTATTTATCATTGATACAATTCCTGATAATGAACACAGTTGTATTTGAAAATTTGAATACACCTTTTTTGATTTTTCTAAAATAGAATTTTGATTGTCCAGCTGTTTTTTAATAAAGTCTAAAACATTACTCATTCTAATCTATCAAAATTTGATAATATGAAGAGTAGCAAACTTTCATTATATATAAATTTAAATCATAAATAAAATGATAAAATTATATCATAAAATTATATCATAAAATTATATCATCAAATTATATCATTATTCAAATTTAATTTATAAATAAAATAATAAATGTAATGTTTGTTCAAAGATGTTTTACACTGAACCTGAATGACGTTTCTTTTAGAAGCATTCAAACACAACTCAAATTATAGACTGTATTTGTAAACATTAAACAATTTACGCAGACTTTAAAACAAAAAGCGTTAGGCAGGAATTAATTAATTTATTTAGTTAATGAATAGTTAATAAATAAAAATATCAACGAATTTAATGTCGAATGTTTGCTCAATATATAGAGGGTAATTGCTTTTAACTTAAAGTAGATAAATATGTTTATACCTTATTAGATTAATGAACTTTTGATATATTTTTAAATATAGTATCTCGCTTTTATAGTGTATTATATTTTTATAGTGTCTCTCTTCTAATTATAATTATTATTGATTAGTTGAGTTATGAAAACTTTCTTATTATCAACGCTGATTTTCTAGTAAAAATTAATAACTTTCTTATTATCAACTATGAACTTGCAGTTAAAAAGTAAGAACTTGCTCATTACTAACTCTGCATTTTAAGTGAAACATTAATAACTTTAGAGTGAAAAATACCTTTAAATAAACAATTTTAATAAAAAATTATTACTAATTTTAAATTATTATTTGCAATAATTTTTTATTTTTATCATTTCATTGCGCTTTTGTTTATTTATTCAACTTTTTACATATTTAAACGTTACTAAACAAGATTGAACCCCTAATTTGTAATATTATTATTTTAATATTCATAGGGGATATAACTTATATTAATATTTTAATAATGTGTAATTATCTTAATTACTTGTGCGTTAATTTATATAAAATCCCATATTTGATTGAAACCTCTATAATTATTTATTTAATCTTATAAAGTTAACTAATTTGCTTCATTTTGAGTCGTATAGTAAAATAGTTTCGGTTATCCATCAAAATTATGAAATTTAACTATATTAAATGTGTTGTATATATAATTGTGTTTAATTTATAGACGACCGCAGACACTCTCAAAAATGGTTGCTTTAGCCGTAACTATTGCTAGCAAAAGAGGCCAAGGTAATTTGAATTAAGGAATCCGTTTGCAATTGATTTGCGAATACTTAATTGTTAGGCTGTATTTCGCAAAATATTTGATTGTTTTATTGTGATTTTATGTTTTGACAGATATTTTTTTATTTTAGTAGATATAAAGTATAACTACGAAACTCTCCATTCGGAAATTTTACGAAAATTTTTTTATCAGATAAATTCTCAAAATAAATAATCACATTAATGACATCATTATTAATGATCTAGAATTATTAACGATCTTTTGAAAAGGTCAATATAGAGTTATATATAGTGATAAATTCAATATTGAAGATTTAAAGTAATCTTTTTTATTATCTAGCTTTATGTTTCAATCCGAAATGTAATCCCGATACGGTAATACCGATATATAATTTTGATAACTACTCTAATTATTAGCTCTTAGAATTGTCAAGGACAAATATAAGCGGCCCCTTTATAATACTTCATTGATTCATCTTCGGTAAAATTATTTAACTTTATTTATTGTTTAAGAATATTAAGAATATTTGTATATTATTCCTTGTATATTCGTCGATTCTTCCATGTTTAATTGATGATTCGTTCATATTCAGTTTATGTTTCTTCCGTGTCTATGATTCCTTGATAATTCTGTGTTTTTTCTGAATATATTGTTTGATTCTTCTGTGTATAGATGGTAACTTCTGTGTGCTTGTATATTCTTCTGCGCATATTTTTGATTCTATTTTGTTTATCATTTGATTCTTCTTTCTCTGTATTAGGTAATTCCACTTCATATGTTTTGCAATTCTTCATTGTACGATTGCTGAATGCTCAGTATGTAGTGGATATTCAGTATGTCATTTTCTATTTGAATTTCTTGTATATTTTATACTTGAAAATTCTTTCTAATCAATGCTTAATTTTCCGTAATAAACATTTTTTACTAATGTTTTCATATTTCTTCAGAAGTAAAATATAGGATTTTTAAATCCTAAATAGGATTATATAGGATTACAATTAAGAACTATTAACAGTTGAATTTTATATTTCGGCGTTAATTTTTTAACATCTCAATAAAGAATACAAACTAATTTAAATTATTTTTTAGTATTTAGCTTTTAGTATTTTCCTAATTATTTTTTTTAAATTCTATTAAATACCGTAAGATTTTCATTTAGTGATATTATCTCGTCAATTTATCGGAATGACAAAGTCTCGCTTAGAAAGTCTTATAAACATATTTCCCCGCTTAATTACAAAGTCAAGTTCGTCTGCCAGTATTCAACACACATATATAGAAACAGACGATGTTCGTTATCTTTATCATCCAATGGAACACTTTTATCTTATCCTTTTAACAACAAAATCTAGCAATATTATAGATGACCTTGAAACATTAAAGCTATTTGCTAGAATTGTAAGTGACTCAACTGATTTTAAATATCAATGAATACAAAAACGAATTTACTGTAAATTTAATTTTATTGAAGTTGTTAGATACAAATTATCTAATTCGTATTAAATCGAATTTATTTATCAGAGTAGTTCTATATTTTTAAAAATTACAATTTTTAAATGGTATCAATCTTTTTCTTTCCTTGAGCCTTTGTCCAGTTTAGTCGCTGGATCGGATATTCCAAATGGTATTAATAATATCATTAATACTATGAGTAATGCTATAATAGCTTAAGAGCAAATTAATTAAAACGAAATCTATTACTAGAATTCTCCCGTATAAATCTGATAGTAAAATCTGATACTAGAATCTGATACTAGAATTCTTCCGTATTAATCTGATAGTAAAATCTGATACTAGAATCTTATACTAGAATTCTTCCGAATCTGATACGAAAGAATACATTTTCTATAAATTAATTTTACTATTATTAATTATACGCGTCAATTAACTTTAATTTTAATATATATGCCATCATATAAATTTGTTTTAGGCAAGATAATAACACATTATTCAAACCAATAATTTAATGTTCAAATCGATATATTATCTATATATCGATTAATATTCAGTAATATTAAACAATATTACTTAATGAAATGAGTTGACGAATAAATGGCGATCCAACTTCAAGCATTATATACATATTCATATTCAAAATTTGATATTAATCGAATATTGAGTTTTTTAATATTTTTGATTTTAAATTTGATTTTACTAATAAAGAAATACAATAAATTGTGTCAATACGAATTTAAGATATTTCAGTATCGTTAAGTTAGAAGGTTTCCGTCTCGAGCGACCTCTAACAGGCACGCTGCATTCCCCGCTGCACTGCACAGCTTAAACGCTGCAAGAGGAAATTGGCAGCTCTTTGATCATCTGTTGCCACCACCAACATATTGCCCAGTTTTGTCAAAAAATTCGAAGTTATCGGCCCGGCAGCACCAATTGTGTCGATCGCCAACGGCACAAATTTATATTGCGATTCGTCAATACATGTATATTTGGCCTTCTTTCGATCCTCTGCCAATCTAGCAACCTCCCTGGCCCCTCCACTAGGCAAATGACTGGCAGCAAGAATGTTGGGACACGTGAAGTCCCATCCTAATTATATTAGTCCCATACTAATTATATATTTTTAAATTTTTATTATAATATTTTTACTTTACGTATATCGTCGTTTGATGAATATTGTTTACATATTAGAGCAATATGTGTTTTATTTTAAATCTACAAAGTTTCGTAGTTAATAATATAAAATTTTTTTTATTATAATATTTTACTAATAGAAAATTTTTTAAGCGTGTTTTTATGGTAGCAAATTGCTTACTTTAGTTTTTTCAATAAATACATTTTGCGTATAAGTTTGTTGTAGAAGTTTGTTCTAATCGTAAATAAATATTTTAATAAAGATATCTTAATAAAGATACTATTTTAATAAAGATATTTAAAAATATTATAACATGTTTTTATAATAAAAAACGAATAATTTTAATAAATTATAAAATTTTTAAAATTATAAATTTAAACAATTTCGATGATAAATTTTATTAAACTAATTTGATGAAGATTGGTTTGATGAATTAGTTTTATAACTTCATGTTAATCAATTAAATTTATCAATTAATCTTAACAAGTTATTAATTTTTACAAATTGATCAATTAGTTCGATCAATTTATCAATTAGCTTGATAAATTAGTTTTAATCAATTAGACTGATTAATTTTAACAATTTTTGCACTGTTCGAAGAATAAATAATACAAACAATTAAGTAATTTAATATTAAATTTTAGTTCTTTTAAACGTTTCTTCTTATTCTACTTGTTGAATGTTTAGTTTCCAGAGTACTGCAAATCCTTAACTGAAAAAGATGTATGTGATGCGGCATTTGATTTATTATTTGCATTTGATGAGGTCATTTCTCTTGGATATAAAGAAGACTTAACTCCTTTACAAATAAAAACATTTACAGATATGGATTCACATGATGAGCGTGTATTTTTGGCAATGAGACAGGTTTGATATTATTAAATGTTTATTTTATTTCGATGTTTATTTAGATATCATAATAATCCGACATTATAATTATTACAAATTTAGTACAATTCATAAATAAGCAAATTGTATCTAAATGAGC
>WNNJ02002609.1:0-26252 GCA_012934845.2 Pomphorhynchus laevis
TTTCGGATGCCTTGTTATATATAAAAAAGGCATCTCCGAGAATATTTGCTAACGTGGTAGCATGGCCCTAGCCTCTTTAAAATAACCATGTGCTTTCCGTACCATCCAAATTTTATTCAACAGGAATTTTACTTGCTATCGTTGCTTGCTTTCTCACAGGATCCTTTGGATGATACATTTTTATAATTTTATATCTGGATGTGTTAAACTGTGCTCCGGGAGCTAATAAGCTTCAGTTTCATAATTGTAGATGTTGCCAAAAACCGGAGTTCGATTACAAGTAGAGCAGACTTCCTTATCACTCCTAGACGAGCTGATGGTAGCCGGCAGCACTCATCAGTAGTGTGAACTACCATCAGTCGTTTCGGCTGCCTTGTGGTATATTAAGAAGGCATATCCGAGAAATTGCTTACGTGGTAGTATGGGCATTGTCTCTTTAAACTAACCATGTGCTTTTCGGATCATCCTAATGTTATTCAGCAGAAATTTTACTTGCTGTCGTTTCTTACTTGTAATCTACTTGTAATCGAACTCTAGTTTTTGGCAACATTTACAATTATAAAACTGAAACTTATTAGCTCCCGGATCACAGTTTAACACAATCGAATTAAAAATTATAAAAATGTATCATTTAAAGGATCTTGTGAGAAACCAAAACATATATATAACAAAGAAATTTACAACTTAAACACCCAATTATATTCTTGAAGAAGATTAAACAGTGATCGAAAGCTTTAAAAACAATTAAAAAAACTTTTGTCTTTGTATTATTCGGTTTGAATATATAAGGCGGAATAGGTAACCCTCTTCTAATCTCATTTCGTTCCGTCACTGTTGTAATTAGCCTATGAATATGATATTGCCCACAAAGTGACGATAACTAAGGGCTGATACAATCCGGCCAATTTATTAGCCCCCCCCCCGATTTATACAAACGCTGCATTGCTGATAATCGGATGGTTTAGCAATTCAATATATTTAAATTTTTTATCTTAGTATAATATTATATTAATATAATTAGTCTTCTTAACAAAATTCACAAGAGATTTTCTTTTTGTAAAATATTATGAAAATTATATAAAAATTATTGATAAAGTCTAATATTCATTTTTTAAAGTGACGTTGTTACCGAAAACTGTATACATTGTTGTTTAGTAATCAGTCAATTAATATATAATTTTCAAAATATTAAATGTATTAAAATACGATATATGTTCACAATATTAGATTAATTATTATTTCAATTTTCAACCGGGTCAAGATATATGTATCACTATTTCTGCTATCTTCTCCTTATTTACATTTAATCGTTGTAAGCTGAAAGAATTTAAATATAGATAGCCTGCAATAAATATTCATTAGCTTGTTGTTTATTTTATAAATGGTATTTTTAATCTACTAAAATGAAGAAAGTTTTGTCGTTTATTAAATAATATATACTCTTGATATTTCGAGAGCTCCACTTGTATCATCAGAAATTTAAAAAACTTAGTTTTTGCCATTTATACAATTTCAGGAATGTTGCTTTAAATGAAAAAAAAATGACATAACCTTGTGGCGATTATGCAAAAACAATTTTTTGATTTCTAAATAGTTGATAATGATCCATTATTGATAAAGAATTATTGGAGTTGGATCAAATAAAAGATGAAATTGTTTGATATTTCGCTAACTTCTGTTAGCATCTTCGGCCAATTTTTTTGAATTCGTTTGAACGATAGGAGGAGCTTTTGAAATACCAAGTGTATATGTTTTCGACTAAACACAACGACTTTCTTCGTTCCCATAAATATATAATGCTATCAAAAATGTAATAAGAACGCATTTTCAATACTTTTTAAATACTGTGAACTTAGATAAAACTTAAATAATAAACACTATTGCTAAGTGTGTACGTCTAAATAATCTTCAACTTTTGCTTCGTTAATTAGATTGAACAGTTTTTCAATGAGTTTAAAGAATGTGACATTCCGAGGATACAATCCATTGGCGCAAGCATGCGTGAGCGCCAATTACTCGATCAAATACCCGATCAGGATATGGATATGAACAAATTTTCAATTCCATTAAAATCTAGCGAATTTAGCAATTTTTTTAATTATAAATCAAGAATGTTATCGAAATTCGGCGTTGGTCAAGTTACAAAACTAACTGCAAAACAGGTTGGTTGTACATACTTCAACATGTTTTATTATAATGAGTGTTTGTTCTTGTGTTTACAAAATTCTATATAAAAATGTTTATACATGTTGAAAGTATCAATAAGGTTATTTGCACCACGGCTTGGGATCCATGTTTTTGTCGGATTCATAAATATTTCAAAAAAGTAGGTATATAAAATTTAACCAAGCTTTCTTTTGCAATTTATTTAAAAACGTTTTCGAGTTACACCTTCTTCAGTATCACAATACAATATTCTCAATATTGTATTGTGCTACTGACGAAGGGTAACTCGAAAACGTTTATTAATAAATTGCAAAAGAAAGCATGGTTAAATTTTTAATACCTACTTATTTTGATATATATAGTTGTTTGAAATGGTGTTTCAGGATCTATAGGAGATTCCATATATATTTTTAAATATTAATAGGAACCGAATAGAAAGAACTAAGGATCTTTAGGAACTAATAGGAACTAAGAACGGGATCTATAGGAGATTCCATATATATTTTTAAATATTAATAGAAACCGAATAGAAATAATTAAGGATCTTTAGGAACTAATAGGAACTAAGAACGGGATCTATAGGAGATTCCATATATATTTTTAAATATTAATAGAAACCGAATAGAAATAATTAAGGATCTTTAGGAACTAATAGGAACTAAGAACGGGATCTATAGGAGATTCCATATATATTTTTAAATATTAATAGAAACCGAATAGAAAGAACTAAAGTTTATTTAAAAGCTCACTTTTAGTCTGACGTTTCGCCCACAGAGTTTCTTCAGAGTTTCAAGTTTTGCAGTTTTTGAAAAGTGCATGTAAATTCGTATACACGATCTCCGGAAGAATTAAATTTTGTTCCTGAATTTTGAACATTATCGTATTTTTATTTTAGGGTAAATGGCAGTCGTAATCATAATTCAACCCATCAGTATCCGTCATCAATTGACTTATCCATTTTTTCTTTTATTTTCCTGTCTTTGTGGTCTTTTATACACTCTATCTGCGTGATCATTAAGATATGATTATTGTTTTCGATGATATGTTTTGCAGCACTATCTCTCTTTCTTCCGTACTTAATATCGCTACGTCTGTTATTTTGTCTTAAATTATAGTATCTACCAGTTTCTGGTAGATATTTTTTATCTGATTCCTTATTTCTAGGTTTTAATACATGATAAATAACCAGCCAAGTTGTTTTTAACCTTTACGAAAGTATTGTTAATTTTAAAGTAATCTAATCATTAGTAATATTTTTAAAGATTTTATTAAAAATTATTTATGTTTTACTAAGTTCCCGCAAATGGGCTTTAGAAAATAAGTACATAAATTTAGCAATAATACCGCGCGCATTTACTAAATATATTTAAAAGTTAATGATAATGTAAAAAAACTTCAAAATTGCTACTGTACACCCGCTGTTTGAAAATCTACGATAAATAAAACATGTTTTTGCTTTAGCATCGATACATACCATTTAATATTTAATAACTTATATTAAATAATGAAATTTTAAATTTTAAGAATGGCGACAATATGTAATGATATTGGCTTTCTTCAAAATCATTTAAATAATTTAATAGATACATATTTTAAACTAGGTTACTATAAAAATAACATCAAGCAGAAAATAGTAAAATATATAAATCAACACAATAATATAAAGAATAAATTTAAACTCTTAAGTGGCAAATTTTTATGGATGGATAATAAAAAATATACTTTGCATTAGAATAAGATACTTGATAATTAAATTTCGTCAGAGGAAATACGTCATTCACCTGTGTTTGACCACCCAGCTGTGTTAGCTTGAGTAATAGGAGCCGAAACTGATAGCTTAGCTGACCTCTAATCCTTTTTCTAATGCATCGTCTGTTTAATTTATAAATAGTATGAATTACATAGACGTTGTTAGCTGATTTGATTGGTTAAATGTGATTATGTATTGCTATAGATATGTACTTTGTATTGTCTAAATTGCATTTTAGAAATGTGAAGACTGCCAAAGCTCAATATTCGAATCGAAACATTGTGTTAAAGTATCCATCGGCACACAGACATTGTTTTGGCATCCTGATTGCTTTCGTTGTCGTAAATGTAAAAACGTGCTTGTTGATTACGCGTATTGCCATATTGGATTCAATTTATACTGTATTCGACATTTCAATGACATAACAAGCCATCGTTGCTATGATTGTGATGAGGTATATTACACTATTAACGTGCAAATCAAAATCTTTCGTAATTGCAATTACAAAACTTTTAACTAAATCCACCAGTGTCATTAATTAGGCAAGTTGCATATGTATGATTTAGGATTAAAATTGCATCTAACACTTTTAAATCAGCCTTTATTTTGTTTTATGAAAATAAAATATTTGATTTTAATTTAACACAATATTTGATTTGGGACAAGATTTAGTTTTAAATAAATATTAGCCTATATCCATCTTCATCTATAAATATCTTAATAATCTAAACTTATAGTTAGTTGAACTTAAAAATTGATGTTGAAGATACTTTGAAACCATTATTAATCAATTGTTCATCCAAATATATAATTACAAACGATTAATTTGAAGAGAGTAAGACTATCTTTTAATTGATCGTAAAATATGGTAAATTTATCTTTATAATTGTCATTTGGTCGGCTTCATCAATTATCCTCGTGTGAATTCACACGAGGATAATTGATGAAGCCGACCAAATGATGATACTCGCTCGTGTATGCAATTATTCATTCTTTATAATTGTATTACATATAATTTCAAAAGCATCAACTTTTGGGGTGATACATTATGTACTGGAGTCATCTACTAAATAGATGAAAATTTTTAAATTTAAAATAATTAAATTTTTAAATTTTAAATTTTTAAATATATGAAAATTTTTAAATTAATCGTAAAATGTGGTAAATAGACCTTTGTAATTGTTTCATATAAGTTCAAAGACATCAAATTTCTAGGTGACACATTATGTAATAAGGTCATTACTAAATAGATGAAAATTTTTAAATTAAAAATAATTTAATTTTTAAATTTTTAAATTTTTAAATATTTGAAAAATTTTAAATTAATATGTAAAATGTGTTAAATTGAATTTTGTAATTATTTTGTATAATTTCGAAGACATCAACTTTATATGTGATACATTATGTACTGGTGTTAAATACTAAATAGATGAAAATTTTTAAATTAAAAATAATTTAATTTTCAAATTTTTAAATTTTTAAATATTTGAAAATTTTT
This sequence comes from Pomphorhynchus laevis, assembly GCA_012934845.2. Classification (NCBI taxonomy): domain Eukaryota; kingdom Metazoa; phylum Acanthocephala; class Palaeacanthocephala; order Echinorhynchida; family Pomphorhynchidae; genus Pomphorhynchus; species Pomphorhynchus laevis. Next base: position 5,415 of record WNNJ02002609.1, read on the forward strand.
TAATTAATCGTAAAATGTGGTAAATTAGCCTTTGTAATTGTTTTATATAATTTTGAAGACATCAACTTTCTATGTGAAACATTATGTACTTGTGCCAACTACTAAATAGATTAAAATTTTTACAAAAATTTTATTTTATATTTTATTTGTAAATCTGCAGAGACAGTTTATTTTCAGCTTTGATTGTTAGACTGAAGGTAGAAAATAAAATCAGAATTATCATGTAGCTTATCCATTTCTCTCATTTGTAATATATCGGCAGTATGTAGATAAGAAAACCTGTATTTTGCCAGTAATATCTACAAACACTTTAAAAGCGTGTATATATTTTTAAATTAATTAGTAAGAAACATGTTTAAATTGGTAATATACGGTGTTTAAATTTCAATTTTAGTATCAAATCATTCATTGAAGCAGAATAATCAACAATTTTCGAAAATAATGACCCTTATCTATAATATAAAATGTAATTATGGAAGGTTTGGAATTATCTCTATTATAAGCAACTCTTTATTTGAATGCGCCATTTTTATTTATTAAATTATTTTATCATTTGCCAAAATTAATTTTGCTTACTAAAATTAATTTTCTTGTTGTTCAAATGTATTTCCCCTTTTGACTTTTAATTTGTATATTTCCTTTTCTACCAAGTTTATTAATAAACATGTAATTTTCAAAATAAAATCTTAATGTTCAGTGTTAAAGTTTTGAAAGTAAATTGATGACCGGCTTGATCTCGTATATAATCTATATGTAATTGTCAGATAGGTCAAATATAATTGTATATGAACATTTTTAACTGTTCAGGCAAATTACAGCCCTGCAGATGACGTGCCGTAGTGCCGTCGAAATATTGGATTTTTCTAATCAAATAAATATTCCTGTTTCCTCGACTTCTTGTAACATTTAAAAATGTTCATCCTGCTTTATTTCAATTTATTTTAATTACAGATCAATCAGGATCGGAACATAACAGGAAATTCATGAAGAACCAAAAAAGTAAATTGATTTTATAATTATATTTCGCTAAGCATCTTCAGAATATCTTCAAAATCAATTTGGTTTTGAAATATATTCAAATTGATTGTTTTGAAAATATTCTGAAGATACTATTAGGAAGTAGCGAAATATGATAATAAATCCAATTTATTTTCCTGATTGTTCCTGTAATTAAAATTAAGATATTTCCTAATTCATTATAATAATTAATCCTTGAGTTGTATATAATAATATACGTTCACCCAATATAACTTGTGCGTACAGGTTTTTTCCAACCTGCAAGGATAGTTTTCACATAAATTCCGGCTGACTATTTTAGAGTTTAAATATATGATTATCGTAATGAATAAATTTACGATTTATATTTCATTCCAATTTTTAATCGGAATGAAAAATTTATTTAAAAATTACACTATTGTACTTTATTTGTATTCCACTGTGAAATAGCGAACATAAATATAAATAATATAACCAAACAGTAAATATATTTAAACATAAATAATAAAATAAGTCATAGCTAAAAAATAAATAGCAAAGGAAATTATGTGTAGAAATTATATATGGTATTACAAATAACATTTAAATGTGATTGTTATTTCTTAAATATATAATAAATTATTTATGATAATAAATATATTATTTATGATATTAAATATATATTTTAAATTATTTATAGTAAAAATTATTTTATAATTATAATTAAATTATACGTATTAGCACATTTTAAGTAGTGTGATATTCGCTCCTTCATATAAAAAATACAATATTATTTTCCTATAATTTAAATATTCGCAGACTTGATATACGATAGTATCAAAAGATTGGTAGACTTTAGATTAAATAGTATTACAATTTTTGTTTTTATTTTAAACTTAATAAGTACTCTCCTCAGAAAAGTTTTCTTAACTGCAATTATTATTACTAAACCGTTTCAAATTTGATTAATTTTCTTAAAGTGTCATTTCTTTCATTCATAAAATACAAGTAATAATAAATTTAAACGAGAGAATAATGCAGAACTCCAATGTTTTTATTTTAAATAGTCTACGATTATCATAACCAAAAAATAAAATATTTTAGATTTTAAGTTTCCTGAACATGTACTATAGAGTAAAATAGTTGGTCCATGTAATGTTGAGTAATTTTTCACTCAATATTTTGTGTTTTTTTTCTAAGACATAAAATTCACTTAGCGATACAGTTACTTTAGATCTTTTATCTTCTATATGGAAGTTAACATGTAATAAATATAATTCAATGTATAATTCTGTTATATGCAGATGTTTATTATATAGCTAATACTAAGAAATAAACGGGAGAAACAGGGTGTGAGAAAACATCGCAGTCAGTTAGCAACCAAATCCCACAATCGATTTTTTACTTATTGAGATTCACCAGTAAGGTCCAGATTTCGATAGTGTTCAAAGATCCTGCACCACTATTTAGGGGGGATCGTCGCAAGAGAGATTATTACACGACAAGCACTATTATATGATGTAAATTATTCGTACACAAATTTTATAATTTATACAATGTATTAATTTGAATAATTTATACAAATTATACGTATATATACATATTATTCTATGTATATGTCATTGATTTATAATATTTTGCAAATTCTTCAAATTATTTTTAAGCGTCATCAAGTCTTCTTCGTATCCAATTCAGTAGGCCATTATTTGATTGTAATTTTTAAGCAATAATTCCCATATCTACATATATTATGACCGTTGATTTTAGTTACTGGCGTAAGCCACATTTATTTCATTTTTTGATGCGCTTTACATAAATCAACAATAAGAGCATATCGAAGAATCACCAAGTTGCTTGAATGAGTTAATACTATCTATCAAATCACTTACATTTTGAGATAGTTCTAATCTAATTCGACTTCATTTGTCCTGCTGACCGACCCACTAACTCTGGAATGTTCGTTGAGATGATTAAATTCAAAATTCGAGAATCCGAATTTTAATTGAAACCTTTGATTTGATTTGCTTCATAATTTATCTACTACATTAAACTGAAACTATACTCGATAAATGGATTTCGAAAAGAAATCGTAGTTGTATTATGTGCGTAATATAGAAGTTGCCTCATCCTTTACTGTTCGTGGTTTGAATCAAAAATTTTTGTTTGTCGTATATAGTCATATATTGCTTGACCAAATTGTATTTATAAAATTGCAGCAATGTCGAGAACATGTTTTCTTTCATACGTTAAATTAGCTACTAGCTGTAGCAAAATTATTTATGGTTTATAACTGGGATTCGTTGTGTAACCAAGTGCTGCTTTTGAACAGTTTTTATCAGTCGTTTTCGATGTCAGGCATGTTATCCTTATAGTTGCATTACCAAGTTTCTCAATCAAAAGAAAATAGCGCTTCGTTTATTGTTTCTCTCCGTCATTTTCACATGACATCCCCCGACTAGCTGCTATCCGGAAAACATAATTAGAATAAACTTTTACGGTAAATCCTGAATGGTTTCTTAGCTTTACTCGTAATTTTATAATCGCCGTCCCGAAAAATAAAAACATGGCGACTAACAACTGAACATAAAGAAATGTAACATAAGAGAATCTATAGCATTTATCTAATTATATTTGACATTTATATGACAGTAGATAAAGTATGTAAAATTGTTAGTGCATGTAAGGATGGTACTGCTGCTAGCAGCTACATATAAATTATAGAGAGCAAAAACAAGCAAAGTTTAATGATAATTCCAAGTAAGTGTGAGAGAAGCAATATACTTCTACTCTCAATTTTGTTTGAACATTTTTCGATAAACCATTTAATTGAATTAAAGTACTTTTTAGTAACTAATGCGTTTATTGTATAATAGATATTTAATACCGTGAGCAACTTTGTCTTTGCTCAAAAAATATTAATTTAATCTTAAATTGCAATGCCACAGACTGAAATCATCACCGATTTTCTTCGATGCTAAAAACAGCAAATTTTAAAATATTAAAATATTTTCATTTGTAAATTACAACAACTAAATATCAATTATCTAGTTAAATCTGGTTATTGAATAGTATTTAATATAGGTTATAATTTTCTTAATCAATTATTGTAAATCCAAGAAGCGGTTATGCCAACTTATATATAGAAAATTTTGTTGCTCGATATATTATATATAATGATAGTGTACTTATGTGCTGAGTAAACAACGGTCCGATTTCTTACGAAATACGGCATTTATACTAAACGGTGTTGCTAGATAGACTGGACTTCGATTCACGACTTTCAATCACCATGTCACTTCTAGACGACCACTTCAGCATCGAAATAATGAGTACCCGGCAACACTCATCAGTAGAATGAAGTACTACTGATCGTTTCGGTTGCTTGTGTTTATTGTAAATGAAGGCGTTTCCGACACTTTGCTTAATTGACTGAGGCTTACGCTCTTTACCAGATCGAATTGCTGTGCGGACCATCCTTAAACACTAGGCAGAGATTGTTGCTGAATTGTCGATGCACTCGTTGGATCCTTAATGGATACGGCATGTATAATAGTGGTGCACGGATGTGCTGAGTAGACAGCGGTCCAGGATTTCTTACGAAATACGGCATTTATATAAAATGTTGTTGCTTGATAGTGCTGAAGTGGTCGTCTTAAAGGGAAATTGTGCCTGAAAGTCTTGAATCAAAGTCCAGTCTATCAAACAACATCATTATATAACATATATAATATATAGACAGTCCTGTTTAAATCAAATCTCTAATATATATAAAAAGCTTATAATATATAATATTTAAAAAGCATACCAGAGAGCATCTCGGACAATGCACTTTCTAGAGATCATTATAAAAGGTTTCATATGCTGTGTGAAATTTGATAAGCATGGATTCATATCCTAGCAATCAAGAGCGCAAGCCAAGTACGGAGAGTGACATCTCGAATCTTAGATGGGTCAAATTTTGAAAGAAGAGTTGGTAGTCTGCCTAATGATGAGCCCGGGACTACCAATATGTGATAGAATAGGCCAAACGAAAACGGCTGTGGCAATGATGCCGTTAGTAGTCAGGGTGTATTGAATTGGAAGTCATGAAGGAAGGATTTTCAGTAGCTGGTTTTCAATGCGAAAGTCACCTAGCAAATGTTATATATATGTATCTTCCGTATACTTCAAATGAAATATATATGCACAAAAATTTGTATATATAAAAATTTGTATATATAAAATTGTATATATATAAAAATTTGTATATATATAAATTGTATATATACACAAAAATTTCAAAATCCATATATATGTGTATATATTGATTTTGAAATTTTTGTGTGTAACTGCTTGCACTAAAAAAGAGCGTAAACTCGAAACGTTTGCTATAATAAACTAATAAGCCCGGTTTGCTCTGTTCTATAATATTTGGTAACTTATATATAGCCATTTAAGACGTTTCGCCAAGTTGGGTTTTTTCAACTGTTCATATTATCTCTCAGAAGTTTTTTATGTAAAAAACTTACACGTAAAAAACTTTTGAGAGATAATATACACAATTGAAAAAGCCCAACTGGGTGAATCGTCTTTAATTCTCTTCTACTTACTAGTTATAATTAACATTACTATTGTAGCCGAATCTCGACGATATCCTAGACAATGGTTACCGTAAAATGATATATATCGCCGCTTGGGATCTCTTTGAGATTCCATATATATTAATATTTTGAGTTAAATCCAGGTTTTCTGGTTTTAACTTTCTATCTATATCAAAATATTTATGATATACATAAATGCGTGTTCACATCAAATACGTCTCAAACAACAAATCGAGTTTCCGCCTTATGTACCAAAAGCTAAAAGTGTATTTTCCCGCACTGTGTAATCGTAAGTTCATAAATGTCAAAATGGCTGCTATCAATGTTCGTACACTCTTGCAACCAGACGTTTTTACATTGAGATTCTTCACGTATCTGAAGTTAAACGGCATATTATAGTGGTGCCCAAAAACAATTCAAAATTGAACCACCTAAGTGTCTCATCATTAGTTTTGATTTGGTTATGTTTGTCATAGATTCGAAAGTAAGAAAGTAAATTGAACAGTTTTGGATTGGCACGCTCCGAAAATCTCGTCATCACAAATATCCGTAATTTGTTTTTACAACGATCAAGATATAATTCTATGGAATGCACCCTCCCGTGACTTTCTTAAGGAAGATTATGCTTAAATAGTTAGAAACGTGTGAACACTTTGCTGTCACAATTAATCTCTAAAATATAATAGGAAATATTATCAGAAAATGCATAAGAAAGCAGTGTATCAACATAACGATATTCAAGCCACACACAATTAATATTTTGCTATAATTAAATCATAGCAAAATCATAATTTGCTAAATTAATTTTAAGTGCTCGCGCGTCGTCTCGGCGTAAATTTCGATCTAAAGTGCTCCTAGCGACACCAAAGATAAAGAAAATCTGACTAACTGTGATACTTGTTACAGTCGAAGGTATTACTTTAATATTTATTAATTTTAGTCCATTAATAAAATGTCGAGTTCTGGAGAAGAAATTTAAACCGCAATAATTTCCTTGATAGCATTTTTTATTTTCTATATGAGACGTTGTAGATAGCAACAATAAGCTAATTTTTACATATCTTGCTAGATTTTCTTTTGCAATATGGCTATATCTCATTCATTTAGCAATGATGAGCCAAGGTGGTTGTATAATGAAGACCAATTACCAGTACTATTGATGTTATTATGTTGATAATTTACATATTTCTTCACTGTATTGTAGAAACGTGATCTACAGTGGAACTGGAAGAATTTGATGCGAGTAAAATATTATTACTGAAAATTGTGAGGAATTGCAAAAAATTACAGTTGCACAATTAGTCAAATGATAAATAGAATTATATCCGATTCGTGCTTATTTCTTAAAGTATTCTATATACTTGATTATCTAAGATAATGAGCTAATTTGTGTTTTAGCAGTTTTTAAATATGGTATATATTCATTGTACGACCGAATTTTGCTAAAATTCAATAAATTCTATAAATGAAATAATTAATAAATGATTAGTTACTAATTAAATAGTGAAAAATAATAAATGATTGATCACTAATGAAATAATTAAATATAATTAAACAAAATAAATAACCATAAATAATTATTACAATAACATTATTATCATAGATAATAATGCCCCGCGTGGCCGAATGGTGGAGGCGTGTGCATTGCAAACTCTATGTACGGAGTTCAAACCTCGAGCATGCACTCTCTATTGACTTCTCTGTAAGCACACGTCAAAGCCACAAGATCGCGTTGTCGAAAGACGTTGGGGCACCCGATGATGAAGCGGGACCACTCTTCATTATCATAGATAATCGAATTTAGAAGACACGATCAATGCTATTCACTGCAATTTTGTGTTCTTGTTCTTATTTTTTGTTTATTCCCCATTGCAACAGAACAAATGCATACCAACTATTATCTTACCATTATGATTCTTTCATGCCTGCGTCGTGGAACCATTAACTGTTATTTTTAGTTTAAATCACAAGTGGTGTTCACGCTTTGGGTAGAAAGTAAACTCGTTGTAAGATGCCCTCTATCGTGTTTATCAAATGCAATAGTAGAATATCGAATGGGTATTCATTATGGCTCCTCCATGATATAATTACTGATTCTTGGGTACGGTGCTATTTTGTGTCGAATCAAATGTCAATCGGATGGAATGCTTTAACCAGAACTTATCTTAGTCAGCAACACAGTTAATTAGAGTAGATAATAAGGTACTGTATGAGGGGTCTGAGTTCAAATATTTATATGTGCTTTTTGCTAGTAGTTATATAATCAAAAGAATATCGATATATGTATTTGTATAGTCGTGAAATTCTGGCAATGACCGAAAGCATTAGCTCTCAATAGCAAGCTATCGAGATTATTTTTCTTTGGAAAACGGTGATTTTAAAAATATAATATTCAAAGCTCGTTAATCTGCGATTACAATTTTGGATCCTGAGCTCTTCACAATTGAGTCCAGTGTTTCACATAGTCATATTGTCCAATATGGAGCAACTGTATTATTAATAGAGTCCACTGTAATATTAACAATTTTTAATATAATTATTAATAATTTAAGTCATTAATAATTTTATGTTTTATAATCAGAAAGAAAACGTTAAGACTTTTTATGGCGATGCTTGCAACTAGTGAAATATAAAAATAAAATATGGTTTTATTTATTCTACACAAAATTTCCAAATTAAAAAATGTTTTCGTTATGCAATCTTGACTTACAAAGTATTCATTTTTGAACAACACAATTTCTCGATAAAAATTGATTTAACAAAGACAGAATAGAATATCGTTGTAAAATTGGTAATAAATCCCATGAACTAAATTTTCTCAAGTAAACATGAAACAACTTGTTTTGCCTGAAGCTAAATCAGCTTATTTTTATTTTTATACTCATCTGGTTAATAATCTTTATTTACAAACATTTATTCATAATGACATCAAAACTTTTAAATTTTAAATTCTAGCAATGTTCCATCAGCTTTACCATTCTAACAAAAAACAAAATAGCACTTGAAGGTTAAAATTCGATCAATTTTCTAGAACGAGAGCGCATGCAATTATTCATCTCAAGATATAATGCATTAGATTTATCAAAATAACTATAATCAGCTTATTGTATTTTATTACAACTAAGAGTTATCGTCCTAACATCAATTTTAATATCAAACCTTTCTGTAATTCGTTATCGATGAATCTCTTGCTAAATAATGAAATTTTGAAGTGTATCCTCCTAATTAATGCTGTGTTTTACCACTTGACATTCATAAAGTGAGTATTTGATATGATTTGGTCTTGCAAATTATTTGGCTTTTATGAATAGAAGCTAACAATAAAAAAGCAAATCGCTTATAATAGTTCTAGTTATTTGATTTATATAGTAATGATGTGGCCTTTAAAGACGGCAAATGCAACTATGCTACATGTTACATCCCTATCTCATACATCCATAAGCCGTGGCTAACACTCAAACAGTTGCTCTGGAAGTATTTTACGTCTTTAGTATTGGCAATGAACATTTCTTCAAAATTTGATTACTTTATTTCTCAATTAACTTTTTAAAACAATGCAAAGTATATCAGCACTTTACTTATTTGTCTGAAAATATATTGATGCTTTTTTAATTTACCCTATATTGCCTGACTATCCTGATGAGATATCGTAATTTTAATTGCTGTTTCACTATTTGGTTTCTTGTAGAGCTATATATATCAAATCATCAATTTCAAGATTGCTTAGTGCAATTCTTACAATGTATATTATCATAATATTCAAATCGAACAAGAATAATTTCTACATGTTGATTGATATAATAACTTCTATACAAAATACAACCTGTTCAGTAATGTACATTTACTAATTATAGTAGCACACATATTAAGAAATGATATTAATATCAATACAGCATAATATTTTCGCTATTTTTATAGCCAAAATATCTAGAGAATTTTATTCTTAATAAAACAAATATTGATTTAAAGACACTTCAATTAAGATATTAATTGACTTATATCGTAAAAATAACATAGTTAAATTTACAATATATATAGATTGTTATAGCTTTCTCCTTGGTAAGGATTAAACTTGTTACACTGCCTGATATGACTCTCCATTGTGTTCATGTATATAATATCCAAGGTAGTAAATAGCCAAACATTATTTCACTACTATAAATACTAGCAAAAGACAGAGACTTTTATTTAAAACGTTTCGTCCGAATCTAGGACTTTTTCAATTTTAGGTATTTAACAATCAAGACAATTTTAGCTAGACTAGCTAAAATTGTCTTGATTGTTTAATACTTAAAATTGAAAAAGTCCTAGATTCGGACGAAACGTTTAAAAGTCTCTGTTTTTTGCTAGTGTTTATAGTAGTAAAATAATTTTTGGCTATTTACTACCTTGGATATTATATATATATTGTTTCGTGCGGAATCATGAAGATCGATTGAAATCTGGATTTGTGATACTTGGTGGATGCTTATTTATCTATTGAATAGTTGCTAGGTTACACAAGGTGACTTTCTCATTGAAAACCAACTACAGAATCCTTCCTTCATTATATCCAATTCCATACACCCTGACTACTAACAGCGCCACATATATATAATCTTAAGAGTTTCGTTTGAATCGGTATTGCTCGAGATTACGAATAGCAATTCTTTCCATATCTTTGGGTAGGTGTTTGAATCGAGCATATTCTTTTGCCTGCAAACTCTCGTCACTCCTAGATGGTCATGTGATGGCCGGCAGCCATCGTCAGTAAGATGAGCTATCACACGCCGTTTCGGCTGCCTCTGTGACATTGTGAAAATGCATTTCCGACATCTAGCTTAAATTGCTGGTTGCGTTAGCTCTTAAATCCTACAATTTGCAATGCAGACCATCATTAACAACCAGAGGATCAAACTTTCGGATGCTTGACTGTAAGAAACCGAGATTAAATGGATCAATTCTTTCTATGTAATCTTAAGAGTTTCGTTCAAATCAGTATTGCTCGAGATTGCGAACAGCAATTCTTTCAATATCTTTGGGTAGATGTTTGAATCGAGCATATTCTTCAGCCTGCAAACTCTCGTCACTCTTAGACAGTCATGTGATAGCCGACAGCCATCGTCAGTAAGATGAACTATCACACGCCGTTTCGGCTGCCTCTGTGACATTGTGAAAATGCATTTCCGACATCTAGCTTAAATTGTTGGTGGCGTTAGCCCTTAAGAGTAAGAATATCCTGAAGAATACGCTCCATACCTTAAAGAATATGCTCGATTCAAACACCTACCCAAAGATATATATGATTATCGGTCTATTATAACAAGAAAAAACAAATTTTAATTCTACAATTACGTTTCGACTTGCTGCTGCTTCAAAAATTGTCTATATTTATCTCGCGAACTTTTATATATATTGCTATTTACTATTTACTAGTATTTACTTTACTATTTTGCTATCGTTTTTATATTTTGCTAGTGAGTCGTTTAATAATTTGTGGAATATATGGGGGTGAAATACAATTTTAGTAAGTCGCTAATGAAATCGACAGTTTTATAGTTTAGTAAATGTTTGAATACTGGCTAGTCGGAAAGCTCTAAAGCTAAATCCACGACATGCATTAAGTTCGCTAGTTAAATGATTGTTACTGTTTCTACTTATTTTTGAAATAGATTTCCTGAGCAGTGCATTTTAATCCATGATATGTAAGTATGTTATACTGCTCTATGCTTCAATCCTAAACATATGTCTGCAAACTAGTATACGAATATCGTCACGGACTAGTTGCAACACGATTTACCAACAAACATCATCCTGCGCCGACATTAGTACTCAGTGGTTTATAAGGGCGCAGTCAATGAGCACTAACGTTTCAACATTCTGTAATACTTTACTGTTTAATATGGGATCCAGCTAGTCGTTGAACAATTGCACGAAACTTTCCTGCGAATCTGTAGACTCCTTACCGGAGTTTCAACTTATATAATAATCCATTTTAGTGGCCACGCGAGAAACTGGTTATTCATGCGTTGTGAATATATACTTCTCAATCTTGGAATGAGATGAAATAGTTTGTAGGTCAGGTGATTGATTGTTTTATGTAAAGGTATATTTCATGTTGATACTTGACAAATTGCGACGAATCAGTTCTATTACATTACCAAACAACAAATATGTTATCAATATAGCGGTTTCACGCTAACTAATTCCCGGCAATTGGTTATACCTTTTTTCCGAAGTTTTTCATTGATATATCCTTGTCAAGGCTGGCCCAAGTAAGAAATTATTGCTACGCCGATGCTTTGAATTTCAAGTTTCTTGTCAAGTGTAAATGTACATGCGGCTAACCCAAGTAACGATTTTATCATGTTATTATGTTGTGAATTGGAACCATGACTGATAAAGAAGATTAGTATAAATTATTATAGTTTTAAGTAATGCAGCATTAATGAATAATGACCATTAATTCAACGTTAGCGAATAATAGATGAGTGTGCAGTGCTGGATGTTTGAAATTTGAGTTGTCGTAATTTCAAGATAAAAAATATGTTATTATGAATCTTACATGCAATCAAATTGGCATTGCAACAAAGTAGTTGATAATGATATTTCTCCGTTTAAGGATTATATACATTCAGCATGGAAACAGCAGGCTTTGGGGAAAATTCTATGCTTGTATTTTCATTAATTCATACATATATTGAACATATGGATTGAAAAGATTCATACTTATATATTCTGCTATATTTTTTAATTCATTATTTTGCAGATAAATAGACACTTATTAGTATTCTTGATCATGATAAACTTGAATCTGTTTAGCTATTTAGAAAATTGTAGCGTATTCAATCAGACTATTCATTAATTTTTAATGTTTCACTCTTATTCATCACCAGTGTACAATTACATTTATTAATCCAACGATAAAACGACCCTTATTATGCTTAAGGTTTAGCTACATGTAATAAGAACTTAATTTACGCTTTACCCACCAAATTCAAATCCAACTATAAAGTTATATAAGTTGAAGAACGGTTTCACAGTTGAAATGTGTTCTTCGTACTTATTTTGTAACCGAATAAATAATAACTCAATTTCATATTCTAACTTAATTTCATTCTTATATGTTAGGTTGTCAGAAGACAGTTATTTTTTGTCCCTTTTCTAAAATGGACCTTTCGTAACAAGTTAAAGCAAGGTTGTTAATATTTCTAATTGATGGTGTTTCATTTAAGAGTGACATTTTGTGATATGCGTGGAGCTAATATAATTATGAAATTTAACTTTCACTTGTAAAGAGTATACCTGAATGGTAAAAATGCAAAAAATCGATTTAGATAAAAGAAAAAAGTGCATGAAACAAAAAACTACCAAGACTAGCTAGCCTGTTTTCTGATGACTGCTGCTGGTATCCGCTTGATTACCGATAACTTGTTCGGATGCTTTGGATATTGTATTCGAACTGCATATTTATTTGATGAATAAGTGTTCACCCGTTGTTGCTTGAGTGTTATTTACACCTGTTGAAGACGGTGCACCTTACAAACAAGAATAAAAGCTTTATAAAGAAAAAACTATGAATTTAAACAACCTTAAATAATGAAAAAGAACCGTGAAATTATTATCAAAGCCAAATTGAGAAAACATGCACACACGAAACACAAAAGATAACAAAACTGCTTTTTACAAGTTAAAGGCTTTTGTTAAACTTGTTTTTTTTTAATTTATCAAGTCAAACGTATGGGATGTTTAACAACATGATTAAAACACTCAAGTTTTTGTGGGGGCATACACATTTGGAAAACATACTACAATTAAAATGCAGTACAGTTTATTATATGTAATATTATACATTTTTCATATATAATGTCATTAAAACAATATATATAATTTAAATATATTATAAATATATTATATTATAAGTAAATACATTTTAATGTATTTCAAAATAGGTGATAAAAAATAACTAGTAAGTTACATTTCCTCTGTTATAATTTAGATTATAATTCAAGATCAATTCATTACCAGTACAAATTTATATTGGCACAAGGATCATATGAATTGTCATTTATGCAAAGCTTCCTTGTCCGGGAAAAAGTTTATAATAAAAGACGAACACCCTCATTGTCTTCTATGCTTTGAAGACCAATATTGTTTTAATTGCTCTTTATGTGGTGTCAAAATTAAAAGTGATCAAAAGGTACGAATTATTTAATGCAATGATTAACTGGCTGATTTAATTTTATAAGTTATATTTTAAGTTAACTCAATCGACAAACGGTAACGATTTTAAAAAATATTTGTACGAGCACCCAAGTTGTTATTTCCTGTATTTGTAGAATTTATATAATATGGATTTTAAACATTTCGTCGACTGTCTTGTTTAACACTTTGCATAACAAAGTTAAGCGCGTACGAACAGTCAATTGTGGATCATGTATCTATAATTGACATTAGATTTATCTTATAAGTAATTTGCCCATCTGTCTAACATTAACAAAAAATGAAAAGGTGATATATTAGAATTAGTTTAAAGCCAACACAATATGATCTCACATAAATTTGGATTCATTGAATAAAGATATGATTTTGAAACGTCTAATCATGAGTAGTCATGATATTCCGAAATGATTCATCGGTTAAATTTTCGATGATAATTATCGATATACGTTCTATTTGATAGAATATAAAAAGACTATATTTCGATAGTTTACATCTTTTGATATTATTAAGTCAAAGCTAAGTAAAAATAAACAATATAATGGAAGAAAATAAAGATAAATAAAATAACTATAGCTGAAAATTATGTACTGTTCCGGTGAGATCATTATTTTTATATAAATATTAGGCATAATCTTTATAATTCAGATTATCAAAATTAATCACTAATTTACTTTGTCAAAATTTAGGAATATTTTAAAGAGCCTTCAATTATTTTAAAATAAATATTTAATTTTTCATTTTATATATTTATTAAAAATATTAAGTATTCTTATACATTTTTAAAAATTGCAAGCGAATTATTTTCTTTTAATAAAAAGCGGAACTATTCTTAATATCTCAAGCAAAGAGTCTTTAATAATGTTCTCATTATTTTAGTAGTTCTTAAACACACAATGGATAAATTTTTTATCACAGCTAAAATATGGACAAACAAGTATTATGAATTAAATATTTTGTGTCTGTCTGTAAACTATTTTTTAAGTTCATTTTGATTTATTTATCTAAGGAACTAACTTACAAAGATTACCATTGGCATACCGAATGTTTCAAATGCTTTCTATGCAATCGTACTATCAATTCGTTATCGTTCATGTTCAAGGATGAAAACATTTGTTGTCCAACTTGTTTCACTGAAAACTTTTCTGCAAAATGTGCTGAGTGTAACCGTCCTTTTAAATCAGGTGATTTCCATCGATTAATGAGCTACATTCTAACATGATATCAAATTTAATTAAGCTATATATTCAACTTGAGTGAGAAGTTATTTTACTACCACTAGGAAAAATGACGAGTTTTGTTAACCGACTCGATTGACTGGGTGTGATTATTTTCCCATAAAGCTATTTTATATTTATACTTTCTTTATAGTTACTTTTTAAATCTTACCTCGAAGATTTAATGAGAAGTAAATTTATTAACTAATTTTTATTCGAAAATCTCAATTTTTAATCATGGGAAAGCAATTGCACCAAATTTTAGTAATTTATTCAAGTGTAGCCTCTAACGAATTTTGCTAGATTACCAGTTACACCAGACACCTTCAATAATGGCAAGGTTCTGCCAGTTATATTTCTTCATTTGTATACGTTTTATCGCTAGAACTGATAAAAAGATAGATAAAAAACAAAAAATATACAATATAGATATTGTAAATCTCTATATACAATACAGCAGATATATTCATGAACAACAGCAGTGCTAAACATGCTAATTATGGCGTATTTTATTTCTAGCCTATTATTTACGATATATCTATTAAAACATGTTCACTTAAACTTTAATTGTATTTTAATTTAATAGTACCATATCTATCTAGTATATTAATTATATTCTATTTGATTTTTATATATGCCATAATTTAAACATTTGGTTTAAGTATATATCAAGTTGTCGGATCGTACTTCAATATTCAAAATAATATTATTACGTATAGGCTTGACATATGTACAACTCCGTTATCAAGGTGGCTATCAAGGTGTTTGATTAACACCTTGGCACATATATGATAAAACATATTGCAAACATTTAATAAATTCCATTTACAAATATAAACTTCATTATCAAATTGTTTTATTGATATTTCTTAGAGTGGCATTTCGGGAAGACGATGAAACGTGTGAATGAGAACTGCATATGTCCGGTGAATAATCATCAGGTTGTTTTCCGCCAAGAAAAAAAACGAACCGGATGAATAATAACAAAAGTTTCAATAATCCTCTAGAACCTATACTTGGATATAGTGAGGAGTAAATACTAGATACTTGGATATAATGAGGATGAAGAAATATTTACCCATTTTACCTCATTTACTCACTTTCAATCCTTTCATCCCCTTTATCCCGCTTTTGTTTCTTAATAATGTTCAATCTAAAAATTATATAGTAACGCACTAAATCCATAATATCCTTCCATTTTTGATTAGGTAGTATTAAAGGAACGGAGAAGAAAAACTACCCTTTTTAACAGTATTATATTTCGATAGCTTCTGATATCATCATCAGGTAGCTCAATGATGAGAGAACTGCTATTATCAATTTTTATTAATAAAGTTTTATCCTAATGATGATAGCAGGAGCTATCGAAATATTGTAATGTTAAATAAAAGGTAATTTTTTCGTCTTCGTTCCTTTAAAACTATCTAACTAAAAATTATACGTATTATATTTTTTAATAAATTTAAACAACGACGAATTAAAAATAGAAATGGGGTAACGCAAATAAAAAAATTAGGTAGATGAGTTCAAAGAGGGCAAATAAAATTTAAGGGGCAAAAGGGGGCTAAAGTGTGTAAAGGGGATGACATAAAGTTTAATAGGGTAAATGAGGTAAAATGTGTATAGTGCGATTAAAAGAATATTATTATATACAATATGATAAATAATATGACAGATAATAAGCTGTCTTTGGGGAGAAGAAACATGGTCCAAATATTTATCATAATTGCGAGAATGTACTGTAATGATTATGTAATTATTACTGTGTAAGAATTGAAATGAAATATAATTTACAAATTTCAAATGATTTGATTTACAATTTACTAATTGTAATTACACTGGTTACATGCGGCGAATCGGCCTGCTTACAGTAAATATTAAATTTGCGTAGTGTCGGTTAATAATTTTTTAAAATACAATATTAATTGAAAAAAATGGCATGTTTGCGTAAATTAAAAATTTCACTCGATTGTGCCAAACTTGAATGATTCAATAATCATATTTCCAGACTTAAGTAATATGTTGTCTTCATTAAGGTGTTAAAAAATTGGTTTACGAAGGTAAAGAGTATCACGGAACGTGCTTTACATGTGGTTTCTGTCAGAAACCCATAAGTGAAAATTCATTTATTAAGAAGGATGATAAACTGTGTTGCTCACCGTGTTTTAACGAAAAATTCGCGAAGAGGTGCTCTCAATGCAGAGAGGCAAGTACATTTCATAACGTGTTTATAAATATTTGCTGCAATCAAAAAATTATGCATTTTGATTTATAATCAACATCACTTTTTTGTAGAATGCTAGTAGATGTTGCTTCCCGTTTCAAATAATACTACACGCTCTTTAAATAATGAAAATTACATTTTATGTTTTTGTGTTTTTATTTCCCGTCAGTTATAAATAACACAGTTCATGAACATTTACTCAATTCACAACATATTTCGGATTTGTCTTACTATTTGTGACCATTTTCGCAACTGTGTGATGTAACTCTTGTTACATATGTACAATTTCTTAGTTATGAATTCGGATCAGAAATCGTTAAAGAAAGAAAAATACTTTATTTATACGCCGCCGATCGCTATAGCCTCATTCGAACAGTAAAGTTTGCTGATGGTACAGCATTTACCATCCATACGCAATTTAAAGTTTGCTTTATCTCGTGAAGTAGTACAACTTCAAAGTTAAAATTTTAATGATAGAACCATATCCCTGTCAATCATTTTTAATACAGCATTATTGATATCTAAATATTAGATATAAAGAATTCATATTGGCCATATACCAGTTCATTTAAGATAGTCCAAAGCAGTGGTCTCTAAACTATAGTCTGTTTATAAGACAGCTCTTCATGATTTCAAAAAATAATATTTATATTATCAGCCATGTTTTGACATACTCGTGCCGTCTGTCGGTCCTCCTCTTCATCCAGCAGTGGGAGGTACCCGACATTTATGACTCAAAACAATGACGAAACGGTACTAGTTACCGTCTTGTCGTTTCTTCCGTGGCCGCCACACTTTAAAGAGAGAGAGTTCCATTCCCCATGGAACTCTCTCATTTCTCATTAAAATTTATATTCTAGTCATATTTTTATTATTTTAGTGGATAAAATCTATCTTTGATATGGAATCAACTCATATTCTTCATTTTACTAATTTTTAGCCTGAACTGTATATGGTTTTGCGGCGACTTTTTTGATATTTCCTCCCTAGTCTTATTTATCTGCTTATAAATAGAAAATTGGCTAATTGCTTATTTGCATAAGCAATTAAGCCATAATATTGTATACTATAATAATATTGTGGCAATATTGCGATGAAATCGCAAGCACAGTTAAAATAAAGGATATGTATCTGTTGTCAATCTCAAAATAGCATATGTTTAAGCTACGTCATGGTACACTTACATCAAGATAACCTTATACGCTTTACTGAGCAAAATAATGATCAAAATACTTTGTTAACTTTAACTGATCGCTGTAGTATATTTGATAGACGATTAAAACTATACTTACTCATATTATTTTTAATTATTTTGGTTAAAATTCGTTGTAGAGCGCCACTCCGATGCTGTTTGACTTAAGTCAACGCCCGAAGATTACTATTTTAAGACATTTCATTTTCATTTAATCAATTTATGATTTGTTTTTATCTTAAAGAAAAGTAATAGTTTGATTAATGTTTCAAGCAAATAACGTTCCTAAATTGACTATGTTGTTGGAAACGTTTTGGTAATGTCAATTACTGATATATAATACAATTAATACATGGAGTTGATTATCAATACACTCAGTGCTTTGTCCTTGATCGACAAAATGCGCATTACGACATTAGTAATTTTTCTACAATTACAATATTAATTATTACAACTTATATACACGAATTAATGACTTTTTGAATAGGTCGTTACTGATGGAGTTATGCATAACGGAAATGCATACCATAATGATTGCTTCAAATGTCATGAATGTGGAATGGTTCTTAGTGGTGTAAAATTTATCCATCATGAAAATGACAACTATTGTATGAATTGCTATGCTATCAAATTTTCGAAAAAGTGCTTTGCTTGCTCATCACCTATCATAGGTAAGCAGTGTAGCCAGTTTTTATATTAAATTTTAACATATTCATAAAATATAAATATTTTTATTTTTACTTTTTTATTTTATATTTCAATAATTAATTTACTTATTGGTAATGATTATTCGTAAATGCTATATATAATGATCAAATAATATATTAATTCCGTAATTAATCATTAATTATATAATCTACATCGTGGTATCTAAAATCTATACTCGGTATTCATTTTTATAAATTTATTCAAATTATAATTTAAATAATTATAAGTAAAATATTAAGTCTGTAAATAGACCATTTATAATTTAGATATAAATAGTATTTCATTTAAGAAGTCTGAATGGTCTCCGACTATTAATAAAAATGAAGTAAACCGGTTTCTTATAGACGCATATTTATTACTCATTATATGCTTATGATTTTAGCTTATGCTTTTCAGGCACCTCTTACGTTTGTCTGTCCCAAAGCAAATTATTTTGCTACGTTTAATACTTTCTTAGTGTAACATGCTAAGAAGATATTAAAACAATAATTACTGAAGGATACCCTATGGATCCAAATCAATCACTTATAGAGAATGCGGTTACAAGTTTCAATAACATAATTTTAGTGAATGAGAAATTAATTTAGTTATGATTTAATATACATCGATAAATCATTAATTGATCGTTTATTTATGTTATAAATAAACATTAGTCACGTTGTTATACACAAGGTTGCTACTAATACATTGAATCTTGGTCGCGCTTTTTTGATTAGACATAGTTCTTATTTAAGATGTAAAAGTTAATCAGATTAAAGGCTGAGTTAGTTATTATATATTGCCAAAGCATTCGCCTCGTTACGGCTTCGTCAGTGACTCAAGTGTTCAAGTGTCCAGTGGCGTCAGTGGCTCAAGTGTTCTATAAGTGTTCAAGTTAATTACAATGAGGAGCCACTGATGAATCCGTAGTAACGCGGCGAAAGCTTTGGTAATATATATAATAACTAACTCAGCCTTTGATCTGATTAACTTTTCCATCTTAACATCATGAAACTGAGAGATAAGCGGATATTCAATTCTATAGTTTTTATTTAGTTGTAAACAGAAGCGATAGTGATTTTTTCGATACATGAGTATGGGAGTACATTTTATTCGATGATAATGACGAATGTTATGAATGTCAGTTACCCAAAAATACGTAAGCAAGCCAAACCTATTAACTTTACTTAATGATAGAATCACTTGCGGATTTAATTGCTAAATTCATCAATTTGTGGTATAATATGATTAGATAAACGAGTTATATTTTACGAACAGAAATGTGGAATGTTTTATACTATAATGTGGTATTTAGTCTTACCATGAAAATATCCAGCAAAGATGTATTGCCTCAGATTAGTGTGATGCATATGATATTACCACCGTTTACTTAATTATAAAAAAATTTAATCGCCTTTCAACACATAATACTTTGCTTTTAGATAATGAAATTATGGAACCAACATAAAATAATTTATTGGACTATCAAACCTCTTTTTCAGTATCCTTTTTTAGAAGTAGATACGATTTCCTTATTTACAAAATCAACTGTATTTTTTAATCAATCATATACTTTACATTATTTTTTATTTTACTATTGGAAATATTTAACAGCTATATTTATTATCTAAACAGGTGATGAAAAGGGAAGCAAATACAATATTTCAAGATCATGAGATTTGAATTTCTTATTTGCTAGGCTGGATCTGCATCTTGTGCATACAAAACAATCAACATGCCAGTATTTATCGTTGAACTCCAAGT
>WNNJ02002610.1:0-21005 GCA_012934845.2 Pomphorhynchus laevis
TTCTGTAAAATTTACTTTTCTTTTCAATAAAGTTATTATTATAAAAAAAATAAAAAAAATTATTAACTTAGGTTCCCGCAAATGGGCCTCAAATTGAAATTTACGATCCCAGGCTGGGCAATATAATACAAAAAAGTTTCTCAATGTGAAACAGTAGTTAACTCTGCCATCCGAATAGTCGCAGAGATCGTTCTTTGTGCGCTAAAAAAATAAAAATAAAAAAAAATTATTATTAAAAAAAATATTATTATTATTATTTTTATTGACAACAAAACCAATCGAAGCAGACGGGTTCCGTTTATCCCCACACGAGTTTAGGGACGCCGTGAATGGTCGATATGGACTAACACCTACGGATGCACCTGCGCATTGTGGTTGTGGTACTGAGAATAGCACAGTTCACTCGCTCTCGTGAGGTAGAGGCGCACTCACAATCATAAGGCATAACCTAATACGTGACACACTTGCCAACCTTTTGACTGAAGTCACTCCGTGTGTCGCAATTGAGCCCGTGCTGAGTCCTATAGATCCCTCCATTCAGTTCGAGTCAGCTACAACTTCACGTGATAGTGAAGCGAGACTTGATGTCGTGTGCACAGGTCTGTTCGGAAGACGAAGCGAGCGCGTCTTTATGGACGTCGCTATATTCAATTGTCATGCTGCTTCTTATTCTGAGAGATCGCCTTCATCAGTCCACAACTATCACGAGTCGCGCAAAAACGCCCGTTACCTTGAACGTATTGTAACTGTGGAGAGGGCCCAATTCACACCGATAGTGTTTTCATCGTCTGGAGGCGTTGGTAAGACCGGAGATTGCGTTCTGAAGGCATTAGCCAGGATGTTGGCCAATAAGCGCGAAATAGACTATGCGACGTGTATCGCACTTATCCGACGAAGGATAAGTTTCTCCCTTGCGCGATCAACTTCTATGTGTCTTCGCAGCCCCCGCTCTGCATTTCACCGGTTCGAGCACGGACAGCAAATCCATTCGGAGATAATTAGTCGTGGATCCGCTACGGATAGCTGAGATTTTAATGAAGTCTTAAATTTAATGTTTATATTAGGGCCCATTTGCGGGTAACTTTATGATTGTAATTTTTAATTGTATTAATATTGGTTTAAAAAAAATTAAAACAGAAAAAAAAATTATTATGTGACCTTAATATAAAAGTAAAAATTTTCTTGATTTTTATTGACATTAAAATAAGTCTTGGTTATTGAAACTCTTACAATAAAATAACATACAACCTACTGTGCGTCCGGAATCTGTGGTCGGGACAACGAGTTTAAACCAAAATTCAAGCAGTCATCCCGAGATACAAGGACTCTGACTAGTGTGCATATTATTTGGTTTCTAATAAACATACAATAAAATAACATACAGCTGCTTAATAAACTACTTACAAAATCACTGAATTATAACTGATTACAATCAAATTTACATCATCAATTTCCTCTAACATACATACACTATAACACACAAGCATGCCTCGAGGTGTCCCATCCTCTACATACAAATGCTGTACGTGTAATGGACAGGCAGCTAAATGCAAAAACTGTAAATGTGCAAGAGCGAAACATCCTTGTACAAATTGTTCGGCAGCACACTGCCTTAATAAACTCGAAAATCCTGCGGATATTACCAATATAAACACAAATCATTGTAACGATGGACATCGGAATAACACCTTTAATAACGAATACGTCCATCCAATCCAACCAGTCCACAACGACGACATACAATGTGAAGCGTCAATATCTCATCAAAACAGTGTTTCACCTGAATACATCGATGTGATATTCACGGAAGTGGCACTCTGGAAGCCGAATTTGTTAAGACTACCAAGGTGTCAAGCGTCGAAATCGTTTATTTCCGAAATGGCTCGCATCTATGAATTTGCAGCATCTGACAGTTGTTCTCTTAAATTGGCGATTATTTTACCTCAACTCGTGCTACAACGATGCCGAAACTCAAAAATGAAGCAAACAAAAGAACTTATACAGAGAAGGATGGAATCTTGGCAGACCGGTAATTATGATGCACTACTAGGCAAAGCCCGCTATCTGCAATATCAAAATTCCAAAAGAAACAAAATTGATAATATCGAGGACGACTGGCGTCGCTCATTCAGAAAGCTCGTTCTTAACGGGCGTTTGACAACTGCCGTAAGGTTATTGGATTTGGAACCTGGAGTTGGTATACCTTTGGATATCGATGATGCTATTGAGGATAAAACAGTACGGCAACTTCTTCTCGACAAGCATCCAGAGCCTGCATTACTTGACGAAGATGCCATCCTTTCTTCCCCCTTGAAAAACGATGCAGTCTTCCATCCGATAGCATTCGACTCGATTGACGCAGATTCAATTATCACGGCTGCTTGTAGAATGAGTGGTGGAGCAGGCCCATCTGGCCTTGATGCGAAGGCATGGATCGCAATGCTATCTACGTTTGGAACTGAGTCGCGAAATCTAGCGGATGCACTGGCTCTCTTCTCAAAGCATTTGTCAACTTGTAAAATACCTAAAACTTCGATGGAGGCTTTTACCACAAGCCGACTAATTCCACTAAGCAAACTTCATGGCATTCGTCCAATAGGTATCGGGGATGTCTCCAGAAGAATTATTTCGAAGGCCATACTCAAAGTTGTTCAGCCTCAGCTGCAACACGCATGTGGTTCTATACAATATTGTGCATCACATCGGGCCGGAACTGAATGTGTTATTCATGCTCTGAAAACACATATTTCTAATGAGAACAACATACTTCTCACTATCGACGCGGACAATGCTTTTAATCGCATTAATAGAAAATTGGCTTTACGTAATATGCCTTATATTTGTCCAGCATTATCAGTCGTATTGTCAAACTTGTATAGAGATCCTACTCGAATGGCTACAGGAAACGAATACATATGGTCTTCAGAAGGATTTACACAGGGTGATGTTTTTTCAATGGCTGCTTTCAGTGCCGCAACGCTACCATTAATATACCGGCTTATAAAAAAATGCCCCAATGTTGAACAATTATGGTATGCTGATGATGGTAATATGGTTGGTCCGCCTAGTATGGTTAAGGCGGCTTTCAAAATGTTAATGTTGCTTGGTCCGAAGTATGGTTTTTACATCAATCCCGAAAAATGTAAAATCTACTCTAACGGATATGACAGTACATCGCTACAAACAGAATTCAGTGACACCAATATTCCGATAATGGAAAACGGTGTGAAAATTCTCGGTTTCCCGATCGGTAAATACGCTTACGTTAAGCAGTTTGTATCATCATTTGTGCAGTATATATCGAATTCCATTGAACGGTTGGTAGATATGGGTGAACTCGATGTTCAGGTTGCGTATACGGCTTTTATCAGATCAATTCAGCACAAATGGTCGCATCTCCTGAGGACTTGTTGAAACTGAAGCTTATTAGCTCCCGAAGCACAGTTTAACACAGTCAGATATAGAATTATATATATTATTATATATATACGTATCCGTTAAAGGGATCCTCTGAGAAAGCAAGCAGCGACAGCAATTAAAATTCCTGCTGAATGAAATTAGGATGATCCGGAATGCACGTTGTTAGTTTAAAGATGCTATGCCCATGCTACTACGTTAGCAAATTCTCGGAGATGCCTTTTAAATATATCCCAAGGCAGCCGAAACGACTGATGGTAGTTCACCCTACTGATGAGTGCTGCCGGCTACCATCAGCTCGTCTAGGAGTGATAAGGAAGTCTGCTCTGCATGTAATCGAACTCCGGTTTTTGGCAAAATTACGATTATATATATATATATATATATATATATATATATATATATATATATATATATATATATATATATATATATATATATATATATATATATATATATATATATATATATATATATAACGAATAGTTGCTAGGTCACACGAGGTGACTTTCGCATTGAAAACCAGCTACAGAATCCTTCCTTCATGATATCCAATTCCATACACCCTGACTACTAACGGCGCCATTGCCACAACCGTTTTCGTTTCGCCCGCTTTTTGCCACATGTTGGTAGCCCCGGGCTCGTCAGAAGGCTGACTACCAACTCTTCGCATTTTGAAATTTGACTTATCCGAGATTCGAGCTGTCGCTTTCCGTACTTGGCTTGCGCTCTTGACTGCTAGGCTACGAATCCAGGATTACCAGATTTCACACAGTATATGAAACCTTCCATCATGATATCCAGAAACTGCATTGTCCGAGATGCTTCTCTGGCATGCTTATTATAGATTTTATCGTATGAGATCATGAAGATCGATTGGAATCGGGACTGGTGATCCTTTGATGGATTCTTATTTATGTAACGAATAGTTGCTAGGTCACACGAGGTGACTTTCGCATTGAAAACCAGCTACAGAATCCTTCCTTCATGATATACAATTCCATACACCCTGACTACTAACGGCGCCATTGCCACAACCGTTTTCGTTTCGCCCGCTTTTTGCCACATGTTGGTAGCCCCAGGCTCGTCAGAAGGCTGACTACCAACTCTTCGCCTTTTGAAATTTGACTTATCCGAGATTCGAGCTGTCGCTTTCCGTACTTGGCTTGCGCTCTTGACTGCTAGGCTACGAATCCAGGATTACCAGATTTCACACAGTATATGAAACCTTCCATCATGATATCCAGAAACTGCATTGTCCGAGATGCTTCTCTGGCATGCTTATTATAGATTTTATCGTATGAGATCATGAAGATCGATTGGAATCGGGACTGGTGATCCTTTGATGGATTCTTATTTATGTAACGAATAGTTGTTAGGTCACACGAGGTGACTTTCGCATTGAAAACCAGCTACAGAATCCTTCCTTCATGATATACAATTCCATACACCCTGACTACTAACTGTATTAGTTAGTAGATGTATTATGATTATATATATATATAATCATAATACATCGATTTATTTTTAATATCGATGATATTATATATACTAATTTAAACTCTTAAAAATATTTATTCTACGATAATTCAAATTGTCTGCAACATCTATCCCCGAATGACGATTATAATAAAATATGATAATTTTTTTGTTCATCTATAATATGTATTAACTTATCAAAGGAGAGTCAATAGAAATGTCATTGAAATCAAATTTTTGATAGTTAATTGCCATCATCAGAATAAAATTATATAAAACAGTTTTACAAATTGCTAGTTATATGATTATCACCATTTCGCAGAAATTTGAACGGTTAGTTGTGGCCCCGTTTTTCATAAAAACATTAAACTGAAATTTACGATGAACAGAGAAATGAACAAAAAATAACAAGCGAGATAAGAGCACAAAAACAATGACAAAAGAAACACTATTCAAAACAAAATTAATTACAGGATTGATTAAAAACAAAACATGAAATAATTTTAAATAAAGAATAAACAACATACTAAATTTTAAAATATTTATTATTAAATCAATATCGGGTTTATTATTAAGCATTAATTTATTATGACCTTTTGTATCATAAATGCTTCTTGTATTTTACATTCAAGAATGTTGTTCGCCATCGAAATCACTCTTCTCCTCTTAAAACTTATTGTTTAATCATTATTTTTGGAATTATCTATAACAGCCGCTGATCCAATTTCTTTTTAACAGAACATTTTTGTTGACCAATACGTTTTGATAAACCCTGTCCCAATTGACCAATATACACCTTATCACAATCATCACAAGGTATTTGGTATACAATACTATCTTTATTATCGTTGTTATTGTTGTTACCAAAGTCGTTTAGTTTTGTAAAGTTTGTATTTTATCTCGTAAGGATGTTATGTATGTGAATGGCTTTGCTCCAGAATTTCGTTGTTCGTACAAATATCTTGGTGTGCTACTAAACTGTCGCTGGTCTTTCAAAACTCACTTGGAAAAACAGTCTGTAAAGGTCGTCAAAGTTACATACCCAGCGATTAAGCTTGTACTTCTATCGTTTCCTGGCGCTCTATGATACTTTGATGTGATGCTCCTTTTAATCACAAGCAATGGTCTCAAATGCTTTTAATCAGATCTTTCAGCAAATGATTTCCCTCAACGTGATAAATGTTTATGGCGTTACATAAAACGTGTTGTTGGGTATCGCCGAAGTGCTCATCAGTGGATGTTGTAGTGCTTAGTCGTATAGTTCCCTTATCATTAAGGATTTGTAATCTCCTCGATCTCGAAGAATCAACCGCTTACCTATCTAACTGCATCGTCTCATCAACAAAATGTCTAACTTAGATTCCGAGTTATAATTGACACCCGCTTACACTCAAAAAAATAACTTGGAGACATCCATAAGCTGTTGAACATCCGCTCATCTGACATGCATCGCTAGACGAATATCAATCAAACTTCTGTTCTGTTCATCCTTCTTTCCATATCCGTTCTTCGAATTGCAAGTGCCAATTTTGATCGGACCAATGTGAATCCTTGCTGCACGTATTTGTATGTCCTGTTTTGTCGAAAATGTTTATTTGACAGGTTAACAAATTGCATAGGCTAAAACTACATTTAAATTTATTTTCCTTGACTTAATCTTTACACACTTATGCCTGCGATGTTTTCGACCTCACTAATTTCTTTCAATTTTTAAATCTGAAATTTGATGTTGTAAATACTTGTGAAATTGTCGTACGCCAAGCCAAAAGACACTGTGGGTAAAAATAAATCGATGTATTAATGTTGTTATTTTTGTTAATCCCATTTTGTTATTTTTGTCATCTTTTATTTTTGCTGTTTCAGGAAAATTTTGAATGTTTAAATATTTTGATCTGCACAATACTGTAAAACGTATAAAGATGTAATGATAACTTTTTAACCTTTAATATTACTTATTAAACTTTCCTTATGATGAATGTAGCAACATCAACAATTATTGGATCAATAATTTTACTGAAAAACGAAAAATTTAAACTTTTAAGAAATAGTAAAAGGGACCCAGACCATTAGGACCCAGACCATTAGGACCCAGACCATTAGGACCCAGACCATTAGGACCCAGACCATTAGGACCCAGACCATTAGGACCCAGACCATTAGGACCCAGACCATTAGGACCCAGACCATTAGGACCCAGACCATTAGGACCCAGACCATTAGGACCCAGACCATTAGGACCCAGACCATTAGGACCCAGACCATTAGGACCCAGACCATTAGGACCCAGACCATTAGGACCCAGACCATTAGGACCCAGACCATTAGGACCCAGACCATTAGGACCCAGACCATTAGGACCCAGACCATTAGGACCCAGACCATTAGGACCCAGACCATTAGGACCCAGACCATTAGGACCCAGACCAGTAGGTCTGGGTCAGCAGCTGATGAGACCCACCCAGGCTAGTTAGTAGCGTCCTGCTGTATCAAAAATAGGAACAATACATGTGATACAAATGTCGTGCCACAACCAGAAGAATTTAAAAATATATATAAAATAAGCAGCTGTATAGCAATAAATGTTCTTTAATTCATTTAGTAAAGGAATTTAACAAATAAATTCAAATATACATTAAATTAATATACAGTAATCTGTAGAACATTTATGTTTTTGATCTTTAATTATCATTATAGTTTTTAAATAGTTGATAATGATCCATTGTTGTTAAAGCATTATTGGAGTTGGATCAAAGAAAAGAGGACATTATTTTTGATATTTCGCTCACTACTTCTGTTAGCATCTTCAGACAATTTAGGAAACTTTTTGGTATGATTTAACAAATACTGATGCTCTAGCCAATAAATTTCAAAATAAGTTGCTTATCTACTCCAAATAAGTTGCTATATACCTTAGTATTGATAATATATTTATCATAGCTATGTATTGCTCATATACACGTAGTAAAGAGAACGAATCAATTAAAAAGGTATAGAATTATTGGAGCTGGATCAAAACAAATAAATTTTATTTTGATATTTCGAAATATCAAAATTTAAAATATTTAAAATATTTAAAATATTTGATATTTTAAAATTTCTTTGTAATTTTCTAAACATGCTACCGGAGATTAGCAAAGTATCAAATAAAATTTTCTCTTTTCTTTGATCCAGCTCCAATAATTATTTATCTTTATAGTCTCCCGTTTTATTTTATGTTTAATTTTATATATAATATAAAATTTACTTTAGTAAATTAATTTATCAATTAATTATTATTTTATTAATTATTATTTTTATATTTATTAATATAAAAATTAAGAAAATTATATTTATATTTACCCTTTTTATTACATAACAAATAAATAAAAACAAATATTAAAAATTATGTTAAAAACAAAACGCATTACTTTAATACAAATTGTACACTGAAAAGCTTGCAATTTTAGGATAGTTTCATTCTTGTAAACAAGCCGTAAAATAGGTTAAAGCCTGGTTTCCTACTGATGAGCTGATAGCAAATATGCTTATGTTGGTAATGTGAGGTAAACACCAAAAATATAAAAATGTTAGATAAAATTATTTTTATAAATTTTTTAAAATTTATTAAATAAAATCAAACTGATTCTACTTATTTAATATAATTATAAAATTAAAAAATTAACAATAATGCTAAATCAAAATTTAATAATTAAATAATAAAGAATTATTGATTATTTTTATATAAGATTTTATATAATTTATATCAAGTTAAAATTTAAAATTGAAATATAAAATAAAAGTCAATTTTTATGAATTGACTAATAGATAACAAACCATGTATCAGATTAAGGATTAGAGGTCATCAGAAGGAACTGCTATGTTGTCGGTTTCAGTCCCTGTTCCTCGACGCGACATAGCATAGGCTAATACACGCTAATGACGTATTATAAAAATTTAAGAATTCAATTTTTTATTTAAAAAAATTAAAAAAAAATTAAATTCGTAAAATTATAAAAATTTTAGATACAAAATTCGGAATAGTGGATAATAACAAATAATCTAGATATACTTATAGTATATATAAAACAGATAAAATAATAACCACTATTAAATCAAGTCATAAAAATTTCGAGTTATAAAAAATTTATGTTTAAAAATGTATTTTTTTTATTTATAAGTAGCCTTGCTTAACTGATCTGATTGTTTATTATTGTATTCGATAATTACTACTTACTATGTCACTATTTACTATTTACACTACTTGAAAGTTCAATTAAGGATGAAACACACGTTTAGCATGCAAGCTTTATTCAATGAAATCTCTGTATTAATCGACGCTCTCCAAGGATACCCCTTAACACTTTAAAGAGTCTATTGATTTCTTCTAATGCTGATTAATACTGGATTTTGTGTTTGTGCGTTCTTAGTTCCACAAATATATCAGTTCAATTCAGATTAGAAAAACATTGAAATTATTGTTATTTGACCGAAGACCGATAATGTCGGATTTTCTCTTGCCTAGATTTTATTTTGCTCAAGCGATTCCGTCTGTTTTTGTAAAGCACATTAATAGTTCCGAATTATAATGGATGTACTTATACGATCATAACATTTTCGTTAAGCACATTATCATTTTTTATCTGTCAAAAAAATGACTAAATATATAAAAAGCAAATTATAAATGCCAAACAATCAGTGCTGATGGAGCATATAACTCAATCTAGTCAGCAACATGTTTTTGCTGATATTCCCTTCTGTATTGATGAATACGAATATTAAAAAGCTTTTATTATATTATAATGTTTTAGCTTCAACAATCTCTACAAATATATATGCATAATTTTGTAGATTATTTTTCTTAGAGCAAATATGACAATAAAAATAAAATTTGAAGATTATATTTTTTTGTAATTACAAGCAAAGAAACAGACGAAGTTATCGAAATCCGTAGTCATACATTTCATTAAGTTTATTTTTAATTTCATTATACGAATATAATGCGATATTTAGATTTAGCAGCATCAATGGTTTTGCTTTTTGTGTTTTTTTTATAAAAAATGACAAAGAAAAAATCCTATTTTGTGTCTAAAGGGTTAAAAACATATATCTATCTGTAGTAAATTAACACCGTTCATTAATTTCCATTATGATGATGTTATTGATTGTCGTGGTGGTGATAGAGTAGTATTAATACATTTAAGGCGTTATTTAATTTTTTTGTAACGGCGACCTTTTTTCATAATATGCATGTGTCTTCATTAAAAAATAAACACACATATACAGGAGAATGCAACTATACGCCTGGCAAGTGTTTCAACTGTACAGATTGCACACAATTTCAATGCTCAGTCGAATTAAGGTTGGTTACACGACTTCCCCAATAATGCAAATCTTAAGGCCATTTTTAGTATTTTATGACTTGACTGTATATTCTTAAAGACTATTTAAAATTTAGTTTTAAAATTTACCAAAAATATTTACATAGGTGTTGTTCTCTTCATTTTAACGCATTTATTTCACATTGCTGTAGATTAATTACAAGAAAATTATTATTATTTATTTATAATCAATTAATAATTGATTACAAACGAAATAATTAATATGAATGAACAATTGATATTTAAAAACAAACATCTACTAATCTAAAAATTTAAAATACTATAAATGAAGATGAAAATGAACAAAAACATATTTCAAACATGCAGCAGCTCAAAATATAAAATACGATTAGATCATACCCATTCATACAATTTTATTACTGTGGTGATATATATATATATATATATATATATATATATATATATATATATATATATTTGATAGTTTATTTTATTATAATGAAACATTAAGAACTTTAAAAATTATAGAAATACTACAATAATCATTATTTTGACTTGAGATGAATATATTTGAGATTTATATGTACAAAACGAAAGAATCCTTTATAGGCAAAGGGTTTTTTTTAAATAATAAATTAGTCGTATAATCTAATGCACTGTATAAACTTGCATACTTTGTAACCCGGATGAATCCGAAGCGGTCACTTGAAATTCTATCTACATATGACATTACACCGATAACACAATACACAAAGAATAAATTTAAATATATAATCCTTATTTAATGAAGGATCTTATCTTCTTCTGTAATGTTTCAAAGTTCAGAATTATTAAAATTTTGCATTGTTAAATAAATATTATTTGCTTTAAATTTTGAAGTATATGAGTCAATCCAAAATTTTTATTCAAACTGTAATTTAGTTTCACGATTTAAAAAAATATATTTTTTATTTTTAAATATTCTAATGCACTGCATTAACTCTTAAATAAAGTATTTAAGAGTTATATTGAGAGCTGTTATTAAGAGCTGTTTTTAAATCTATTTATAATTTCGAAGTTCAAAATAATGAAAATTTTGCATTATTAATTAAATATTATCTGTTTAAAATAATGAATTATGTGCCAATCCAATTTAAATTCATACTGTTCTTGTTATCCACACGATGCTATAAATTATAAATTGAATTTTCTTCTTCGTAGTCTTTAAACATAGCATTAACCGCTTAATATTGCTGCATTTAAATTTGTAATTTATAATTTTGTAGTTCAGAATTATTAAAATTTTTCATAAATAAATATCATCTGTTGAAAATGTTAAAGTATATGAGTCAATTCAAACTGTTATTTATTCCCACGATTTTAAAATAAAAATTTGGATTTTCTTCATGATCTAATGCACAGCATTAACCCTTAAATAGAGCCCCATTTAAACTTGGTAATTTATAATTTCGAACTCAGAATTTTGAAAATTTTGCGTAACTAATAATGAAATAAAATAAAGAAAATGCATATTAACTTGTGTTTCTTTGGCCATTAACTTCTGATATTTTAGCAACGATATGGATATAGTAACTTTATGTTGTAAAAAATTACTAATTTATTTCAAATTAGAAATAATTTACCAACTTACAACCTGCAAAAATCAACGAGATTTTTCACATATTATAGTTTAGGAGTATTCATCTTTACATTTTTTAGCGTTTATATTTGTAATTCTTAAAAGATCTTTATTGCTATTAAAAATAATTATAATGTCAGAATAATAAACTAGTCTTTTTGTTTTGGTTTGCATAATATACAAGTTTTTATACCTTAATTTTTATGATAAAGCATTTGTCGATAGTTAACGAATTTTTTTAAATAAAAAATATTTATTGTAAATCAAATAAACACAAGACTTTCAAAGTCTCCTAATGGGCAACAGTAGAACAATACCTAACGGGTCACAATTGAAATAAAAAATAATATATCAAATTTGAACATCCTGGCACGACAGTGTATCTTGAATTTTAAGATCATCTATCGTATCACCAATAAAATTTTCCATTGCAATTCCTGCAAACCTTCCAGTTCTCGACCTCGCATTTCGCAATGCGACTGAAGCCGACCTAGCCATTAGAAAACCAATGTCAACTCTAAGGTCTTCAATGCAACGATTGTAGGGTCGTTTAGATTTTTCAGCTTCCAATTTCGCCATCCGCTTCAGAACTAGCTGAGCCTCATTACCCATAGCACCGTTACACGCTATTACGAACGGGTAAAAATTTGCGTCTTCAAACTTGGCAACACGTTCGCTATACTTGGCCATTTTCCTTTGTGTGTGGTAATTGAAGTGGTTATCCGGATTATTCGAACGATACGATTGGGCTAGGTGGTTGAATGTACAAATGTCCAGTAAGGACCGCTCTAATGTATCACCGAATAAACCGTTGCATTCAATGTCGAGTCTTGCGTCCATATCCCGTGTTGTTGTAGGTCGCTCGAATTCGACATTTTCAGGCAGTGTTCGTAATACAGGCTCAATCGCGACAGACGACGTCACTTGGGTTAATCTCGATGCAACAAAATTGCGAACAGCATTATGCCTTATTGTTGGCAGACCTCCAACTTGACACGCAAGGCAATGTCTGAGATCAAAACAGTTACCGCAGGTACAATTTTGTGGTGCGTTAGGAGGTGGCCAGCCATATCTTATAGCAAGTGCGTCTTGAAATTGACGTTTACTCAAATATCGTTTGTAACTCACTATTGGTTTTGCCGATAGCCAAGTTGATGTTCCGGGACGTGATAAATAGCTTAAGGTGGAGGTAAAAGATGTTCGTAAAGTTGAGGCAGTATCCCGCCTCTCTTTCCACAATACATTATTTTCTTCTTTTAGAGATACGGCGATTTTCTTTTGTATGTCTTTTAATGCGTTTCCTGTAATATGTTCTAGTAGTGGATTACATATTAGTCTTGAGTTTCGAAATTTTCTCTCTGGTTCATCATTAGGATCATCAATCCCAAGGCCTCCAAATCGTGTTGGCAACAATAACATATTGACATATTCATCATCCGTTATTAAACCTGTTATTGCTGGAATAAGCTGTTTCAACAGTGAATCAGACAGTTTGGCGTATGAATTTAGACTCCCTTCACATGTTCTTTGAACATATGTCCACTTATACTGGAGGGACTGAGTCAGGGCCACATACGCAATATGAGGATTCAGTTTAGCAACATCTGTAAGGTTGGATACTAGGTCAGCCCAACGCCTAACTTTTTCAGTAATAAACTCGTCTACAAAAGATTGTGTTCCAATAACCGATCCCAAAATTCGTGTTCCATTTGTGACTATTTTAACTCCGCATCCTTGAAATACAGTTCCAGAAGAAGCTAAATTTTGTTCATGTACTACTTGACATTTTTGCTCATTAAGTATAAATCCATACTTGTGTGCATTTTGTCTTAGGAAGTTCCAAACCTTGACCAAGCTCTCAACCTTTCCTACACAATTCGCATCGTCCGCGTACCATCTGTGAGATACATCTGGCACTAAAGATTGAATCCGTTTTATTAGAGGTAAAGAAGCTGCGGCAAAGGCAAACATTGAGAGTGGGTCACCTTGTGTGAACTCTTCTTTCGCATAGATAATATCACCATCGACACACAATGAAGTTGGGTCAGTGTAGAGATTTGCCATAAGTGTTGACATAGATGGGCACACAAACTCTATATTTTTCAGCGCTAGATTTCTATTTATACAGTTGAATGCGTTTGATGCATCTACTTGCAGAATCGCAGCATATTGAGATTGTCTAAATTGCTCAGCAACTGAGTGAACTGCGGCTTCCACCCCACAACGCTGACCTGCACATAGCTGTTCAAGACCTGCTACTGATTGTAAATCTTCTTGTATAATCTCGCATAAAACTTTACCTATGATTCTCCTTTCGACGTTTCCGATTCCAATAGGTCGAACCCCAGGATTTTTGTCAAGAGGAATGAGACGACTAGCCGTAAAAGCATTGAGAGAGCCGGATGGCAGTAATGAGGTAGCGATTGTGACTGCTAAAGTAGCTAAAGATTCTGCTAATTTAATCGAACTATGACCAAATGACTCTAGCATGATACACCAATTATGTGCGTCCATGCCTGAGGGGCCTGCAGATCCTTGTGTGCGACGTGCAGCGGAAATGATATTACTTGCCGAAATAGATTGAAACCTGATTGGATGATGATTGACGGATCCAGGAACCGGAACTTTTAATATCGAGTCTGAATAAACTTATCTTGAATTAGGATGTAATTGTTAGAGTTTTTCCCTAATCGTTATTCTACCTATGTAATCCCCAAAAGATAGAATCTTCATTTCAGCTTCGAAGTTTTCAAGTATTCGCGTTGCTATTCCAATCTTGTCCTGCTGCATTAATCTACAAAACCTATAAGTTCATTTTGCAGTAGAACAATGGGATTTACATTGTGTAGATTCATTTTGTAAATAACGAGCTTCTGAATATAGGTCTAGTAGTTCGTGGTCTGCCCAAAGCTTAAGTCGTCGTTGAATGTTTGATCTCACTAATTTGCATCCAGAATTTCGTGTCCGTTGAAGTACCAATTGGCATAGCACAACTATCGACTTTAGAGTAGATGACATGTTCAGCGGATTATCACTTGCGATCATATAGAGAGAACTCAGTTTGTCGATAAAAGAGTTTGCAGCATTGCATTTAAATAAGCTGTACAAATTAGGACGCCACGATATTACTTCGCTGTAAATCGCATCGATTGCATTTCGATAACTGTGACTATTCTTGGAAGAAGCATATGCAGTCAGCATTTTAACAGCTCTGTCGCAGTTAAGAAAACTTTGCTCTGTTAGTTGATCAGTCTGAGGTTGAATGACTGTGCTGTTGATTGTTGGATCTGGATTCGCAAAATCTGCTTGATGAATGAGAGGTTAACGATAGTTAACGAATAAAATAAATAATAATAATTTAGATTTAATACTTGCATATCTCATTCATCAATTTTAAAAATGCATTATGTTGTTGGGCAGCATAATTCATCTTATACTACGCAGTTAAAATTTCATCTACAATTTAATTATCGTATTAAGTAAAAAATAAATAACTAAGTTGCTATTGTTATACTATCTTCTTAATTTATTTAAATTCTTTAGAGAAAAATTAATTCTTAATCATTTTCATTAAAGCCACATCACTTTTGATTAACACAATGTAACGGTATCCCATCTCTAATTCGTATAAAATGTATATTCATTTCTCGCAATTACTTAAACAATATCGGACATTTAACAACACGTATTATATGACAAGAAAAGAGTGCACTGTCATTTAATGTGAATAGTGGATATTTACTAGAATAAAGAATGCAAGATTTCACTATATGATGCTCGATTATGTTTTATAGTTTAATTAAATTAATTTATATAATACATGTAAATGTGAAGTAAGCAAAAGGCTTATCACACTAGAAGCATGCATAATTTAGCATTTTATATTTTATTTATAAGTTGAGAGCTTTTAAAACTATTATTTGATTTAGCTAATAAAAGTACTTTCGTATTTGTAAATTTTTAAGGAACATTTGCAGTTCGTGTGAATGTCGGAGAACGCTACACAACATGCACCTTCCTTATATGCCTTGCTTAATTGATAGGCTCCTAGATTCCAATGTAGTAAACATTACACCCGATAAAGTCATAAGCTGGCATCGATATGGATATACCTGGATTCCGGATGGTGTCGCTTTAAATGAGGTACACTTTCAACAAACGCAATTATTCCTAAAATTTTAATAGTAGCAAGACGAGAAAGTATTTTTGTATAGAAAATTGATATTTCTATAGCTACTGACAACATCTCCAAAATGCTGAAAAAAAACTGTTTTAAATTTTTGAAGATGATATCTGTTGAAATATCAATTTTCCAATACATGCATAATATTTTCTCTTGGTTCTATGACAACTTTAATTAATACACAATTAGACATTGTGAAGAGTGCTGTCTTCAAGCAATTACTGCTAACGGTAGTTTCAATGTAAAATTGTTTTTTGAAACAATTATATAATAATCAATTTATTTATAAATATAGAAAATTTAATATACATATAAAAACATTAATATAGCGACAAATATATGTGATATGTCTATTACTATTTTGTGTTACATACTGTCGTAAAGCAAAATATACTTTATTTTTAATTCCTTGAACACCTTAGCTTGAAATAAAAAATACACACACTTTAAATATACTTTAAGAAGCTTTTTTAAATAACCTAAAGTTTATTATCATCAATAAATTGACCTTTTCAAAATTGAAGTTAAACTTTGTTGCATTTTTAACATGCGACTGCAATCTTAATTTTTACATTGAGTAATGTATAAAATTACTCGTTAGACGTGGGGCTCGCTAATGTATATTTATCGCCGTACAAATATACATATTTATTCTCGAACATATTTATTCCCGTAAAATATTTAACCTTTAATCTCAATGTTATATTTTTAAATATGATCAATTATTAATCTTACTTTAATAATGAATTTAAATTCCATAGGCAATCAAGTTTTTAAAATATATAAAGCATGATGTGATGTTAGTTTACTTAAAACTTATATTGATAGCTGAATAATTTTATTCATTGTATTTTTAAAAATAGCTTAAATCATTGGTCATAAATTACATAAACAATTTTATTTGTATTGTTAACGCTAAATCAAAACTTGTAGTCTAATGTTTTTAATTTACTGAAAATGAATAATACATTTTGTAAATAATGTGATTTTAATAATTTTATATCTGTACGATAAATAAATAATTTCAATAATATTTTCTTTTTGCGAGATTTATGTAGATATACTTTCATCTGCGAAACGATTAAATTCTAATTCAAACATTCTTCTTCTAGTCATATATTGTGTCCAACATGATATTGAGAATTTTAAATACGTGTAGTTGTCCTTATAATGCAGTGACTGCTCTGAACCTGATAGTGTGGTCGTCTGATAGTGTGCTCTTAATCTGATAGTGTGGTCGTGAAAATGCCAACCAGGCAACAAGCAAGAATTTATTTATTGGTTCAAAACGTTTCGGCTCAGGCCTTTTTCACTTAAACAATTCTGCACACTAACAAAATCCTGGATTTTGGTAGTGTGCAGAATTGTTCAACTGAAAAAGGCCCAAGCCGAAACGTTCTGAACCAATAAATAAATTCTTGCCTGTTGCCTGGTTTGTATATATATTCTTGATTACTAATTACTTACAATTGAAAAAGGCTTCGGCCGAAACGCCAATAAATTTGTATTGCTAATTGTTGAGTCAATTTGATTATATATATACATATATATACTAAATGGTGTTGCTTGAGAGACTGGACTTAGATTCACGACTTTCAGTCACCATGTCACTTCTAGACGACCACTTCAGCATCGAAATGATGAGTACCCGGCAACACTCATCAGTAGAATGAGGTACACACTGGTCGTTTCGGTTGCCTGTGTAACATTGTGAATAAAGGCGTTTCCGACACTTTGCTTAATTTCTGAGGCTTACGCTCTTAACCAGATCGAATTGCTGTGCGGACCATCCTTAAACACTAGGCAGAGGTTGCTGCTGAATTGTCGCTGCACTCGTTGGATCCTAAATGGATACGGCAGTATAATAGTAGTGCACGGATGTGCTGAGTAGACAACGGTCCAGGATTTCTTACGAAATTCGGCATTTATACTAAATGGTGTTGCTTGATAGACTGGACTTCTATTCACGACTTTCAGTCACCATGTCACTTCTAGACGACCACTTTAGCATCGAAATGATGAGTACCCGGCAACACTCATCAGTAGAATGAGGTACACACTGGTCGTTTCAGTTGCCTGTGTGACATTGTGAATAAAGGCGTTTCCGACACTTTGATTAATTGTCTGAGGCTTACGCTCTTAACCAGATCGAATTGCTGTGCGGACCATCCTTAAACACTAGGCAGAGGTTGTTGCTGAATTGTCGCTGCACTTGTTGGATCCTAAATGGATACGGCAGGTATAATAGTAGTGCACGGATGTGCTGAGTAGACAACGGTCCAGGATTTCTTACGAAATTCCTCAATGTCACACAGGCAACCGAAACGACCAGTGTGTACCTCATTCTACTGATGATTGTTGCCGGGTACTCATCATTTCGATGCTGAAGTGGTCGTCTAGAAGTGACATGGTGACTGAAAGTCGTGAATCGAAGTCCAGTCTATCAAGCAACACCATTTAGTATAAATGCCGTATTTCGTAAGAAATCCTGGACCGTTGTCTACTCAGCACATCCGTGCACTACTATTATACCTGCCGTATCCATTTAGGATCCAACGAGTGCAGCGACAATTCAGCAACAACCTCTGCCTAGTGTTTAAGGATGGTCCGCACAGCAATTCGATCTGGTAAAGAGCGTAAGCCTCAGACAATTAAGCAAAGTGTCGGAAACGCCTTTATTCACAATGTCACACAGGCAACCGAAACGACCAGTGTGTACCTCATTCTACTGATGAGTGTTGCCGGGTACTCATCATTTCGATGCTGAAGTGGTCGTCTAGAAGTGACATGGTGACTGAAAGTCGTGAATCGAAGTCCAGTCTATCAAGCAACACCATTTAGTATAAATGCCGTATTTCGTAAGAAATCCTGGACCGTTGTTTACTCAGCACATCCGTGCACTACTATTATACCTGCCGTATCCATTAGGATCCAACAAGTGCAGCGACAATTCAGCACAACCTCTGCCTAGTGTTTAAGGATGGTCCGCACAGCAATTCGATCTGGTTAAGAGCGTAAGCCTCAGACAATTAAGCAAAGTGTCGGAAACGCCTTTATTCACAATGTCACACAGGCAACCGAAACGACCAGTGTGTACCTCATTCTACTGATGAGTGTTGCCGGGTACTCATCATTTCGATGCTGAAGTGGTCGTCTAGAAGTACATGGTGACTGAATGTCGTGAATCGAAGTCCAGTCTATCAAGCAACACCATTTAGTATAAATGCCGAATTTCGTAAGAAACCCTGGACCGTTGTCTACTCAGCACATCCGTGCACTACTATTATACCTGCCGTATCCATTTAGGATCCAACGAGTGCAGCGACAATTCAGCAGCAACCTCTGCCTAGTGTTTAAGGATGGTCCGCACAGCAATTCGATCTGGTTAAGAGCGTAAGCCTCAGACAATTAAGCAAAGTGTCGGAAACGCCTTTATTCACAATGTCACACAGGCAACCGAAACGACCAGTGTGTACCTCATTCTACTGATGAGTGTTGCCGGGTACTCATCATTTCGATGCTGAAGTGGTCGTCTAGAAGTGACATGGTGACTGAAAGTCGTGAATCGAAGTCCAGTCTATCAAGCAACACCATTTAGTATAAATGCCGAATTTCGTAAGAAATCCTGGACCGTTGTCTACTCAGCACATCCGTGCACTACTATTATATATATTCTTCAAACTAATATCAATCTGCATCCAATATGGATCCCAGGCGACGGTATTCGAATGAAACATATTATATATACTTGATTGTTTGAGTTCAAACCGGTTAGCGCCAGGATCGTCCATTTAACGATTCAGAAATAAATTGTTGGTTGTTTAGTTAACACTAGCACAATTAAAGCAAAAAGCAGTGTATATTATTTAAATTTCCATAGCTTTCGGGCGCAGCCCTTCTTCAGTGGAAGTTCTACGCAATATCTACAATTCATAAAAAACAAGTTATCAATTCATAATAAATTCATAATGAAAATTATATCCAGAAAGCCAGGCAAAACAGTGGTTGATGTGCATAGATCTACCACCTGTATTAGGGCAATTGGTAGATGTGCTCACTGTTTAAGTGGCGATCTGCCATCAGCTGCCCAATTTAATATAAATCCCGCTCTTTACGTTTCGCTGTATCCAAAATGTTTGATTCTAATATCGTTGTACGCATCTGATGGTTAGGGTTCTCAATGCAATGCCTCGCTGCCCATAATTCGTAGGCCTATTATGTGATATATCGCATCGTCTTGTGAGAGCGCGAATATTCATCTGACCACCAGTTTGACCCACGTACATATACGAACAGGCCTCACACATTGCGAGGTAAACAATGCCCTTGCTTTTGCAGCTATTCACACCGCGAATATGATATTTCGCTTTTGTAATTGTGCTGCAAAACGTATCAGTGTCATTCATTTCGTCGCAACATTTACAGCGCTTATCCCCACATGGCCTGCTGCGGCCGTCCGCCAATTTTGTCCCAGGTTTCTTTATAAGGCTACCAATTGTGTTCTTACTGCGGAAAGCGATACGTAGCTGTTGAATCATTGATCGACAGTCGGCATCCACGGTGTTAATCAGAGCTACAAAGTCGCGTTGCAACCTGTCCAACAAGGATCCAACGAGTGCATCGACAATTCAGCAACAATCTCTGCATAGTGTTTAAGGATGGTCCTCACAGCAATTCGATCTGGTAAAGAGCGTAAGCCTCAGTCAATTAAGCAAAGTGTCGGAAACGCCTTTATTCACAATGTCACACAGGCAACCGAAACGATCAGTGTGTACCTCATTCTACTGATGAGTGTTGCCGGGTACTCATTATTTCGATGCTGAAGTGGTCGTCTAGAAGTGACATGGTGATTGAAAGTCGTGAATCGAAGTCCAGTCTATCTAGCAACACCGTTTAGTATAAATGCCGTATTTCGTAAGAAATCGGACCGTTGTTTACTCAGCACATAAGTACACTATCATTATATATATATATATATATATATATATAT